>LUGF01050774.1:232087-257975 GCA_001625245.1 Calycopis cecrops | reverse complement strand
CACCATAGAACCTTCATGTTCGCGAAGGACAACACGTACATACAGCTGGATGGAGACATTATACAGAGGTTCCAATTGAGGTGAGCATTCACCAGTTGTGTCATGTGTTATTGTTTACTGTTATATATTTAGTCGTATATGTATAGGTAATTGTTTGTTATTCATTGTTAAATCATCTAACTTTCAATAGTAATAGATTGTGCCATGGCAAAAGCCGGCCGAACTTGAACTAGGTCGGCATCTCTCACACGATGCCGAAATGTAAAGTTTTGTCGCGTTATGCGGATGTCTATGGGCGTTGGTTGTCACCAAAGGCTCCTGTCTTGGCAGGCGGTTATCTGGTCCTAATATAACAAAGTAAAGACCATGCCAAATGGGTTATGTTTCGTTGGCAATCTTCACGAAGTCAAGACTGCTTTGAAGAGGATAAAATATTCCTCCTCCGGCTCCTATTTTTATTAAAAAATGCTCCTTAACTATTGGTTGCATTCGTATCGGTGATCAGTAAGGGAAAATAATGATCGCGACTTTCCCGAAAATAATTAATGATTAAAAAAAACCCTATTTTTCTCGCATCATAAATTGATTATTAAGTAATTAATTAATTAATTATATTATAAATGCGAAAGTTTGTATGTTTGTTTGTTTCGTGGTTTGTTACTCCTTCAGGCGAAAACTGCTGAACCGATTTTCATGAAATTTGGCACACACATGGAGGTTTACTGGCATTAACACATAGGATAGTTTTTAGCCCGAAAAAATTTAGCTATGGGATGCCATGATTTTCACGGGATCGAAATTTGCGCGGTTGAAACCGCGGGGCGCAGCTAGAACATTTATAAATATGAAATTCTCATATTTATAATCACGCCAGTCATTGTGACATTTTTTTTTGTGACATTATCATCATAAATTTCAATTGCAGGCTCTGCAGAGAGATATCGTTCAAGTTCCGCACGAGGCTGCCACACGGACTACTAGTGTACCACAACGTCAAGAATCCCGTTTTCAAAATGCAGCCTTACGCCTTGTACGTCATCGTGGAGAAAGGGGAATTGAAAGGTGAGCAGCCGAAACTCGTGACATGACGTGACATGATGAAATTTAACTTTAAACATGAATAGTAATTGATGCAATCGAAGATATTAGACGTTTTGGTGTCCATTGAAATAATGTACAGCAATGAGCCTTGAAAGGCTGTTGATGATGATGAATTTTTCTTATTGAATTCTGGAAACTCGTGATATGTCCACATTTTGACGAAATTCAAGCCACATGGATTAATGCAATTGAAAATCAACTTTATGAAAGAAAGAAAGTAAAAAAGAATGAATTTATTTTTCTTTTATTTGGTGTCTTAATTGAAGTAACAGCCAGCAATGGACCTTTAAAAGCTGATCATGACATTTTTTCTTATCAATTTCTGGCCTAATGTGTCTGCCTTATAGTGGCATGATAACATATCGCATATGTATACTGATGACTTATTATTAGTTATCAGTATATAAACATCGCCTTTCATCGTTGTAATAATATAATCAATAATAGTAGTTTATGCAACTGTCGTATAATGAAGGGTATTAAAACCCGAGTGTGAGTTTTTGAAACGAGCGGAGCGAGTTTCAAAATTCTAACGAGTGTTTTAATACCCGTGTTATATTCAGTTGCATACACTACTTTATCTTCACTAATGCAATTAATCAATTAATAAAATATTGCGAAATATTAAATTCATGCCTACGTGTGTTGTCATAGCGAACTTGCCGCCATTAAAATCTAACCAATGAGAGCGCAGCTGCAGCGCGCGCAGGGCCAATCAGGAGCGAGCGCGCGCTGTTAAGGATTTTAACATAAGGCTCTCTCACCACTCTCTCTCTTTCTCTCTCTCGCTCTCACACAGTGTTCTAATGATAATTTACGATATCGATTTGGATATTATAACATCATGTCAATTGAGCTTTTTGTTGTCTGAGCTATAACAGTAGTTATTATAAGTCAAGTATTGAAAACATAAGTAGAATGTTACAAAATTAGTGTAGATAAAATTATTTAGTCCATTGTTGAACATAGCCTAACAAACAACGCTATCCTATGATTAATAAATAAATAAAAAATAAAATAAAAAAGTTCATAGCCACATCCATTCGGACTGGCTAATGCACAGTTTTGAGTAACCAGGAGATATACCTGGCCAATAAAAATCTTATCTGCCAATTATACAGTTAGCCAGTTCTCTTAAGTGTTAGTAGTCTAATCAATTTACTTAAGAAATACACACAGCATATTCTTTTATTCATGGTACTTAGACACTGCTTATTCTGCTATCATTTCTAAACCTTCTCTAGGTTTAGAAATTATAACAGAATAAGCAGCATTAGCGTACCTAGCACGAGCTTGGAATCCCATATCGTTGAAGTCACTGTCAGTGCCGCAAAAACCTCTTTCAGGATGACGTCACCTAGAGTCCTGGTGCTGATCAGGGACTCCCCATTAAGGCGGCCGAAGTCCCTGGCAGTGGTAAACCGCTAAAGCCTTGCCTTGCTAAAGAAGGTACGCGTCAGCAATGCGCTTACAAAAGCAAGCAATTCGTCCACGGTCTCTTACTAAAAGAAGCCTCTCGTAGACTGATGCTACTATCTTTAAGGACTCGAAATAATGGCCTCATTAATGCTAGATTTAGACTAGTCTACACACCGTCCCTTTAGTTACCAGGGCAATGGAGATTTAGTGTTTGTCATCCCGTTTCAGTCATACGTTTATTCGGTACAACTCTCGATAATTCTTGATTGCTCTTGATGCTAGATCGTTTCGACTAGGTCGCTCTCCGTAATCTGTAATTTATTAAGCCAAAAGATTCAGTGCTAGTCCCATTCCAGTGGTGCACGTGTTCGGCAAGCATCTGACCTCGGTGACAGTGGGCCGGGCCCTCAACAGGGACCAGTGGCACAGCGTGGTGGTCACCATCGACGTGCACGGGGCGAGGCTCATCGCCAAAGTGGACCACTTGAAGGAGGAAGTGTACTTGAAGGTAATCTTGGGCATACAGGGTTAATTTTAAAACAAGGAAGCTCTCAAATATATACAGGGTTAGTTTTTGGTCACCGGCCAAATTTTCAGATTTGGGTCATAATCTATATTATATTCGATTTATGAAATAAAACAAATAAGAAAAATAATATAAAAAATATTTTTGTCCCGTACGAAAATAAATACCGTGTGGGTAACACAACTTATCATTGCCGCCGCATGCAGAGCGGTGCGGCGCGGCGGCGGCCGCACGCAGTGGATACGAAACACAATCAGCTGTTGAGGTCAACACACTCTTCGGGTGCTAATACGCGTAGGTATATTTACGGACCGTTTCAAATCGATGTTTATGTAACAAAATATTACAAATAAGACAATAAAATTGAAATGATGTTTATTTCCTTATTTTTAAATATGGCCGGTGACCAAAAACTAACCCTGTATAGCTAAAAATCTTTACAACGGAGCCCAACGAAGTGGGCACGGGTCGCTAATTTTATATAAAGGGCAGCGTCTCTGAGTGGTAAATCATCACCGATTATAATAGACATACGATACACCAGAGAAAAAGTTTAATCGTGAAAGCAGAAATATTATAATCATTAACTTCATCTTCGACCTTTTAATAAAGATTTTTGAAATTGCGCCAAGCTCAACCTTACATAGCACGACCACAAAGTGACAGCTGGCACACGATACTACCACCAGGGTAGCCCGCTGGAGTAGAAGGAGGACATCAAGTATTACTGTATTAATAGAGATTATGAAACAACTTAAGAAACCCCTGCCAACAAATTTAGGTGATGTTATATCGATGACTAGTAAAAAAATACCTGACGCCTTTTCCGCTGTCAGCCGCTGTTTTCAGCTCAAATACAATATGCGATGATTACCATAGCAAAATATTCGACTATGTTATTGATTAAATAAACTAAGACATGTACTAATTAATATTACTTACCAAACTTCGTTTCTACATTAAAATATAGACTGTATAAGTTATAACTGTTGGAACGTGTCATTGTACAAAAAATTAGTTTACATTTCATTAAGAATGAATTGGTTTCATATCAATTCTGTCCGGACCGATAAAATTAATCAGAAAATCTCATTCCCCCATGTTCCATGGAATGAGCTAATAATGTACTAACTAATAAACATTTCAGGGCCTCAGTTTCGACACTAACTACGGCATAACGGATAATTTAACTTCAGTCATTCTGGTCGGAGGTGAGTTATGTTATTTTTGGCCCACGCGCCTTTATTTACAAGACAGCCGCTATTTTGCATTTAACTAACGTCCCTTGGGCTTAATTAACTAATATTATTACAGAGCATAACGTAGTTCCGTAGAATTACATGAGTCATTTACGAGGTACCTAGGACTGAAATAATATATTGTACTCGGCTCTCTATAAAGGCTAGCCAACTGTTCAGGACATGTTATAGTGCAGGCGGATGTTCGGAAACACAAGTGCACTCTCTATACCCTCACTCTCTTATTTCGATAGGACAGAATTCCGACACGACACACTACCGAAAAGAAACCAGGCGCAGGTTGGGTTAAATTGTTCTACGAGCAAAGTGGTGTGTCGGCGCCAACTTCCTGACTCCCGATGTTATTAGAAATTTTAAAATGCGAATATTTGTTGTGCCCGACCCGGGACTAGAACTGAGAACTCTGCGACTTCGCGATCTGTGGTTAAATATAGCCACTAGACCACGAGGCAGACGAATTCCAAGTACAGTTAAATACTAACTAACTAACTAATAAATTACTATAAATATTTATTTGATCACAAAGATATTTTTTATTTCATTACTTCACTCGCAAAAAATCCAACAATGCACAATATTTTTAACACTTGTATAAATTTTGAATATCTCCAGGTATATGTAATAATATATCTGGATATATCGTAATAACCTAAGAGCTAACAAAAGCTTCTGATTTCTTAAAAGCTATATCTGCTTGTTTCATTCAGTTAAAACTGTAAAAACAGTTGATCACGCTAATGTTATAAATGTGAAAGTTTCATTGTTTAGCTGTTTGGATGTTTGTCCGTCAATCACGCCGGAACCAGAACAAGAACGAGAGTTTATCACGATTTATTTGATTATTTTTCTAGCCGCACGTTTCGATACCTTTAGAGCAACCAGGGTCAGGAGTGGTTTAGCTCTAGTCATAGATACTGCAAAGTCAAAATAACAGTGAGGTAGTGAAAAAATAGTCAAATAAGTACTTTCCACACCTCTTCTCAAATGATCCATTCAAGTAGTTTTATTATCCTTAGCAGTGAGTGCAGACATTTCTACTTTGTCCGAAGCAATCACTGAAAATATTTAATCCTTTATAGAATCAGATATATCTTTTCACCGGCTCTTGGTCTATAAAATATTCGAATGTCCTAACGAGGATAAGTTTATTGTTTCTTCGTGTTTCGCCGGTTCACCTTGGAGTGCATATTTTATTCCAAAATAACAATATTTGAAAGTGTTGATGTCACCTCTATTTTCGAAAAGTCTCGTTTCGTCTGATACAATATTGTTCCATCACAATCACATTTATATTTAGTATTGATCGTGGCTATATAAAGCAAATGGCCTTCCTGTTGACATTTTATAACTGGTCCTATTCAAATTTCAAAGTTTTGAAAATATTACATTTAGCGCCCGCTTCGCGCAAAAGCTACTGCATAATATATTTCTCTTTTTGCCTTGATTTATCTTACTTTTGGCATTTGTCTTGCTGCATGACTAGATTAATAAAAGTATGCAATGTCAGACGTCCTAATTATATGGTTTAGAAGCTGAACGACATGGTCTTAGTTTGGGCGAGATTAGAACAGCTATATTACCTTTAAATCTCCTTCTAAAAAGATGCTTGTATATAATCGACCATTTGTGGGTTTGCTTATGTGACATGGATTGCTACAGATCTGCTAACCTTAGTGCCTCTGATGGACCCGAAGCATGAAAACCTCAAGGCAAACTGTGCCAATAATTGCATGCGTTGGCCTAATTTTGCCCATCTCTCACAAACGGTAAGAAACGCTTTGCCATTATCGATGGCGGCAAAGTGCTCCAATTCTTTACTCTTTTACAGGGCTAAGTTCTGAAGAGAAACTCCACGGAGTGAAATACATAATCGAGTCATTTGTGGGCTGCATCAGCGACATGGTACTTAGTTCTGGCAAGGCCGCCTCGGATCTGCTCCCGATAGTGCCCCTGATCGCGACCAAACACGAGAACGTGAAGGAAGGCTGCATAGACAAATGCAGGACCATGGAGAACCTGTGTTTCGAAGGGTCGCGGTGTATCAACGAGTACAACGGATATAGGTGTGACTGTTTTGGAACTCTTTACGAAGAGAGGCTGTGCGATGTTTATAGTAAGTACTGCATTTGGTAATTTAAATTTTTTATCAAGTTATGGTGCGATGCTGATTTTCAGTTCCTCCATTATTAGACTACACTTGTCAATGGCGAGTAGCGAGTTATTATATTTTAAAATACTTACTTAGCTATTAAACAAATGTGTTATGCCAAGGTCTCATATTTTGTGTTTAGTTATTTCGGCTCTCTAACAAGCAGCTTTAGAGTTTAGAGACGGTTTCACAGGCTCTTACTAGAGGCTATTAGATTATTATTACGAACTGCCTTTTACTTTAAATTGCATATAAACTACAAATTTCTGTTTAACAGTTACAATTAGAAATATTTTATATGGAGTATTTATGCAGCAGCGAAGAATAAAGTATCTACCAGCTGGTTAGTGATAACTAAGTACTTTATAGGGATATAATAGTGACCTATGAAATCGGCCCTTGGTATAGTATTTTTGCCCTATTATGACGATAAATAGGTACGATATCAAATAAGTACGTACAGGCAAAATTCGAGGTCGAAGCGCGAAGCCATGTAGATTGTAGCGGCGTCGCGGCGTGTTTACAAGCAGTTCGCAGTTTTTTATTATATATTATATAAAGGAGCAGTCGGTGATCGGTTAGAAGGTGATTCCCGACGCCCACAAACAACTGTTGAGATTTTGCAGTTGCCGGCCTGTAATGTAAGGTTAGGCTCTTTTCTGGAGAACCCCTAAGTTGTATTGGTCTGGAAATACCGAAAGCGGCAGTTTCCAAAAATAAGTAGTGCGCGGGGGAGAGGTCAGTTTCCTCCCTTGGTAGTGGGCTTTGGATCGACATGGCGTCGGTGTATTTTGATATACCCACTAGTAGATTCCTACAGAACGTTTCCCTTCTTAAGCGACTGTACCCCGCTTAAGCAAGATATTTCGTGTGTTACAGCGGCGACGGTGCTAACGCTACGTGGCTCGAGCTACGTGTCATACCGTGTGTACGACTGGAAGGACCGAGTCCACTCCACCAGCACACGCGTCAGCCTGCACTTTAAGGTAATGCGACATGCTTCAATTGTCCTCAATTATCTGACCTTTTGTGTCATGTCTTCTGTTTCCCAACTAGTTATGGTACCCCAACCAACTTGATGACCAAACTTCAAAAATTGTGTTTGCCTGTCTGTAGTGAAAAAAATCATTCATCATTGTCATCTTTACTAGCCTTTATACATCCAGTGCTGACCTCAGGGCTCTATCTGAGGATTAAGTGGTAATTGTCAAGTTACAGTAATACTAAACTATTAGATTTTTTCGAACCTGAAGAAATGCTGTGGTAGCAAAGAAAAGCCCAGCTTTATGGCGTTGTTATGAATGCTTGTGGGGCGACGAATAATAGATTTGGTGGCCCATGGAGGTGGGAGGAGAAAGGAGGGCAGCGCATCTGTATAGCCTCTATGCGGATGTTTGTGGGCGTCGGTAGTCATGAAAATGGCTCCGGCTGCTCGTTTTCCCTCCTATAACATAAAAAAAAAAAAAAAAAAAAAGATTTGGGGTCAAAAAAGGGAGTGTCCACTCTCTCCCGCAGATAGGAGAGATGCATCCCGATATAAGAGTTTGTAACAGCTAAATTTAGTATCATCATAGCCAGAGGGTGTTTACATATAAGAAGCCCGACGAGTCGAAAAAAATTTAAAACAAATTAAAGGTTTTTCGAATTTTGTTGAAATTCTAAAATCGGCAGAACCTAAAGCTAACAAAACTTAAGTTATTAATTATTTTATGAAGTGAAAATATTTGAATTTCCAACGAGTTCTATTTCTGGTGCCTATCATCATCATCATCATCATCATCGTCGTCATCATCATCATCATCATCGTCATCATCATCATCATCATCATCATCATCATCATCATCATCATCATCATCATCATCATCATCACCATCATCATTGGCAGCCAGAAGATGTCCACTGCTGGACGTAGTCCCACAGAGAGGACTTATTATATTGATAAAATATATTTCTATATCTGTGAATAGTCGATAGTGTTAAACTAAAGAATCTAGAGATCCGTAGTGGATCCCCGTTACTGTATTTGGTAGTCACAAAGATACAGGATTTTTTTAGTACGCGTAGCAAACGAGCTGTAGGGGGTATTTTCATGACTATCGACGGCCATAGACATCCGAATAGAGTTTAAACAGATGCGTTGCCCTCTTTCTTCTTCCCGCCTTTATGGGTCGACGGCTATTTACACAACGCACGATACACGACAGGCACAGCTGTCACTTTACGCCGGTATCGTGTAAGCGAGAGGTATCTCCCTGGTCGTGCAGACCCAATTCCGTTAGATGCACGTGTGCAGCGTGGCACTACCTCTTAAATTACTTTACAATTTGGATCGACCAATGCGAAAATGCTCTTATCATCAAGGACATTGCCTCCAAAATGCAATCTAAATCATCATTGGAATGTAAGTGCCTACATATTTACATTTCAGACACGTTTCGACGACTCAGCCTTATTCTACGCGAGCGGACAGATAGACGACAAACACCATCACATAGCGATCTCCATACACAATCAGAAGCTCGCCATACGGATAGACCTCGGGGACGGGCCCATAGAGGACTACATAGGGGACACAGTCACCAACAACCTTTGGCACAACATCACTATCATAATACAGGAGAAGATAGTCCTAACTTATCTGGACGATATTGTTGCGGCGTATGAAATGCCGGGCGATGCGAAATTCGTCTGTATCGACCCAGAGATTTACATATGCGGTGGCCCGGATCTGCACAAGATGAAAGGTCTAAAGTCGTTTAACAACTTCGCCGGGAACCTGAAGTATGTGTATTACAATGATGTGTCCATTCTGTATGAGCTGAAGCAGAATAATCCGAAGGTGCACTACATAGGTGAGATGTGAATTTGAGAAGGGAAGACTCTTTTCTGTTTGTCTCAGTGATTCCGATAGTTATTATAAATCTAGAGAACGAATAAAAGATTTTCGAATGTTGCCTGACTGACTGAAATTGAAAAAAACCTAAAATTTTACTTATGCATTTCATTCATACGTGATAAAGTAAAGAAACTCATTGTAGAGAAATGTTACAATATCTAATGGATTGTATAAAGCAATTTGCTTTTTACTTTACTAAATAATTTGGCCTGCTCTTCCTGATTCTAGTCTCTAAAATTCTTTCCAACTTTCACATGCATGACTCTCTCAATCGCACTTGCTTGCCAATAAAGGAAAATATGAGTACTAAGACTCTTTATTTGACAAAAAAATTCTATCTTTTTTTATTTGTACGACACTTGCAGTTCACTAATCCAATTTAGGAAATGCCTTGTTAAAACTGACACATATTTTGTTGTTTTCTTTACTATCCTTACTACAGGGCAGCTAGACGCGGAGTTCTCCGAAGTGGACATCGAGGTAATACCCATAACGTACCCGTTCGCGACCTCCCACATCTGGTGGCCGCTCAACACGACGAGCAGCTGCAACCTCGTGTTCGACTTCAAGACCAGCAAGAACATGGCGGTGCTCGCCTACAGCCAGATAACTACAGGGCAGGGGTACTGGGAGGTGAGCTGTGATATCTATATAATAAAACATATAATAAAACAGTAAAATTTTAGTCTCTGTACATTGAATATATTTACGAAAACAGAACACTTTTCTATGATTTTTAATTTTTTTGTTTGTCTGTTTGTCCGTTTGTTCGGGTTAATCTCCGAAACTACTGGACGGATTTTCATGAAACCTTACATTAATATAGATTTCATATCAGAATAACATAATAAATAAATAAATAAGTTAAAATTTTGAATAATTTTTGAAGTCCGGAAGCTAGTAGTAGTATATAATGTGAGGAAATATACAGAGTTAGTTTTTGGTCACCTGCCGAATTTTCAGGTTTGGTTCGGAATCAATAATACGTTCGATTTAAGAATAAAAAAAAATTATTAGATACAATTACTTTGTCCCATGTTATACTTAAACATATTTCTTGGTCACCACATGGCATCTAGCTCGCGTTTCGCGAAGCCCGGCGTCTTTGAGCTTGTAGTTGATACATTGCGTGAACGAACAACGATCCATGTATTTTAGGGACCATTTTAAATGGATTTTAATTTAACAATATTACAATTAAACGATAATATTTTTTAAAATACACCCTAGGAATTACGTTTACTTCTTTATTTTAAAATTTGTCCGTTGACCAAAAACTAACCTTGTATATAGACAAACAGACGAAAATTCTAAAAACTACATATATTGTTGACTTCGATATCGATTGTAGATCACGCCCCAAGATTGATAAAAAAAATATTCAACACATATATATTTTATTATTGTTTATTATGTTATTCCACAAGGATCCATTTTGGGTCCATTGCTGTTTTTAATTTATATAAATAATATAGATACTATAGGTTTGACTGGCCACCTTACACTATATGCAGATGACACATGTCTTTTTTATTTCGATAAATCCATTCATGAAATTATAACCAGTGCACAAAAAGACCTAAATTTATTCAATGAATGGCTAAAATATAACTTATTAACTATCAATACAACTAAAACATCATTCATTATTTTTTCTGCTAAAAATAAAAAGATACCCGATTTCACCCCTTTGACGATTAATAATGATGTATTACAACGCTCTACTCATGAAAAATACCTTTGCGTCTGGTTAGATGACAAACTTAATTTTAATATACACATTAACCACATTAAAACAAAGTTACAATCAATATTAGGAGTACTTAACAAAATTTCCACTTGCATACCCCCAAGAATCCGAAATATTTTATATAACTCATTAGTAAAATCACATTTAGAATATTTAATTCAGGTGTGGGGATCAACTACAAATTCAAATATTAGCCCTTTACAAAGAATCCAAAATAAGATAACAAAAACTCTATATAATTATGACTATTTTACCCCGACGACACAACTTTATATTCAAACAAAACTAATGAATATATCACAATTTTACACATACAGTACCTACATGCATTTTAATAAAAAAGATTAAATCAGGTTCTATACAATCCGAAATTAAAATTTAGGAAACACCACATGCTTCGAAATTAATAAACAAACATAAACTACAAATTGAAAAAGTGAGGACCAATTACGGTAAAAAAACAATTCTGTTTGAGGAAGCACAGCTATTTAACAAATTGCCAAATGAAATAAAGCAATGTGAAACTATAAAAATATTTAAAACAAAACTTAAAAATCATATTTTATCCTCACCATAGTAAATTCTCCTATCTAACGGCCCAGATGGTAAAAATGTTTTTTACGTATATTTAAAAAAAAATGTATCTCATTTTAAGTGAGTTGTAAAATTCCTATGAAAAATAAAGTTTCTTTAAACCTATATGTTTTACCAACTAAAATGTTTAATATCTATGAGTAATGAAAATGTAACCGAGTAATGAGTAATGTAAACCAGTCAGCCTGCATATACTCGTAATTTTCTTTTGTTGGTTGTTTTTAATAATAACGCTAATTCTCTCGCCCACCGATTTGGCTATGATACACACCGAAAGGTATTTTTTTAATGTGAATTTTATAAAGGCTGATGATCTCTGCATACCACATTTATCAAAACATTCCACCGAACACATATGATATCGTATTGTACATAACATAGCAGGGCTTATGCAAATGTATGTACTAATTGTATAAGCATACATTAAACTTTATTAGGGTGCAAAACCCGAACGGAATGACTAATTAATGTGCCACACGCATGCTCTTTTCTGTCGATGATTTAATAATCTAATTAATATAAGCAAAATGTGTACTGTGTGTATTTTAGTGTTAAAAAAAACGGAACCCTTATAGAATCACTGTTACACACATATACTCGTACGTACGTATATCTATCAAGAATATATAAAAAATATAGGTGTTCTAGAGTCATTTGGCATGAAATGAGTTAACAATAAAAATAGTAAAATGTTATTTAATTAAGTTTGATACATCCTGACCAAAGTACCTCTCAATCATATAAGTACAGTAACTTTTGCATTTAGTCCACTTGCCTGATTTTTGAGATTACAAATGTCCTATTAGGACGATCTCTATACCTTATAGACGGAAGGAAAACCAACGTTAATGGAATCAAAAGAACTATCCTAAAATTAGTTATTTCTTTTCCAAAGATACGCATGGTGAAGGAGGAGATACGTTTCGAGCTGGTGCCAGATGTAGGCAAGAACGTGACGGTACTGAAGTCGGTGAAGTTCAACGTGAGCGGCGACTGGCACAACGTGGAACTCGACTACAGGAAGGGCCGCATAAAGCTCACCGTAGACTATCACAACAAGCATGCGCAGATGTTCGGTGAGTAACACTACCTATAGATATTCTTCAAGATGGTGCCCAATATGCCAAAACAAACAGTAGAAGACGTCCGGTAAGTTGAGCTACTCGGAGATGCGTACTGATAAGTCTTCTCCTTTTAATTCTCTTTAAAAAAAAGATTTATTTGACATAGGCAATTTATTGTCGAGATGTAACTGACCGCAGCGGCATTACTAGACAATTAATTTAGCTGAATCGATTGTAAGCCACGAATGTATCACCCTTATCATATACTATCAAGGAGTATAACAGAACAATAATGAAGGCGACATATCGCGAGCTGTTGCCAGACGTGCCATAGCAAACAAATGCAGATATTCGGTAATATGCTCTGCTTAATTGCTCATAGATAAGAATGCCGAAGAAGATGCTTTTCAAGTTGACCCCAAGCGGTATACAACAACCATACGCCGATGTTTTATGAGTTGTAGTGCTCATAGAGAGGCATGCTAAAGAAGATAGACTTCGAGCTCATGCTGAGTAAAATCTATGTTAAATAAAATCTATTCCCTATTTCATTTCAGGCCTGGACTTCCAACTCCAAGACAAGATTGTGATTGGGAGCGGATTGAAATCAGCAAATCTCGGACTTATCGGTTGTATGCGAAATATTAAAATCAATGGACTACTTATAGAACCAAGGTATAGTAGAAGTGTAGACGGTCGTTAAAAATAAATGCTAGTTATATTTTTTCTTCAATTTTAATTTATGATTTTCATAGCTTTATAAACTCTGTAATTACTTCTATGTGTAATTATTTGATTTAGAAGTATTTTTTTATATGCAACACATAAATTAAAAGCAAATATTTCGATTGTAGTTCATGTCAACAAAAAACAAAAACATTAATCAATACACAAAAAGGCTTTTTTTACTTGTTGTATAAAGTAAGTTTTTTGCATAAATCAATGCTAATAATATTGACATACATTTACTGGCAGAACAAAATTTAAATGAGCCAATTAAATTATCAATCAGTACAGCTTATTAATGCCAGCTCCGTACGCTGAATGTCTCGTTAATAAGTCCGAATTTTCGTGTTCATTACGTTGCCAGCTTCTTTTTTATAACGGAGGGTGACAAACGAATTGCCGGATCACCGTGTAGAAATACCTATAGGCATATTTATTTATAACTTGGTCCATAACTTACCCATATATATTTACAAGAGTTTTTTAAGAGTCTTATTAGAGGGATATTAGTAATATTTTATCAAGTATTCACGCCACGTGAGTCAGGCTCTATATTTAAAATCATTGGGCAAGTTCCAATGTATATTATAATAAAACATATTACATACTCAAACAACAGAAACATATTTTAGTTTGTGATTTTTTTATACACTTGCTATGCTCGTGGCTACGCAAGCGTGGAATTAATAAAAAATTCTTAAAATTTATATAGCCTATAACTTGGCCTGGAATTTTCTAAACTGATGAGTAAAATTTGCATCAAAATACGTTCATACCGACGCCAATAGACTTCCGCATAGATGTTACACAGAGGCTTTGCCCTCCTTCCCCTCCCCCTTCCATACGCTACTGGCTCCTACACAGCACGATACGTACAGCACTGCTGCCACTTTACGCCGGTATCATGTACGAGGTACCTCCCCGTTCGTGCCAACCAAATTCAGCTGCATGTATGTATAGTAGTACCACAAAAATAAGTTACATCGGTTTTCGTCATTGAAGCAGACGTGAAGAATGCAACATAAGCCGATCTAATCTGATATATAACACCAATCCAATAAAAACCTTTTTCATACTTACTTTACGTTACTTTATACAACTTATAAGGCTTAAAATATAACAAGACGTGAGCTCATGCAGTCTCGCTCGCGATATTTGTACTGCATGACTTTTGAAGTTTGTATGGCAGCTTATGCCAGCTGACTTTGGGCAAAGCAACCGGCGAATACCAACACAGCCAGCTCTTATTTGACCAATGGCGAATGAAAAATTCCGTGTCTGGTGATTGGCTGAAATATTTTCGTGCTTTTCAAAAACATGTATACCTACTGTGCAGGTACATCGGTTTAACTTATTTCTGTGGTAGTACTATAGTGTGGCACTACCTCTTACTGAAATGACACGAGCAACAGGTTCGTGATCAACACGGAGCGCGTGGTCGGCGAGGTGGCCATCGACGACTGCCGCTACGTGGACCCGTGCACGCGGCCCAACACGTGCGAGCACGGCGCCGTCTGCTCCATACGCGAGGACCGCGTCATATGCAACTGCGAGAATACTGGTACGTCTGGCACAACTGGCAAACTGGCATAACTAGCATACGTCACTAGCACATAGCACTAGCATAGGCAGCAGCACCCTTTTTGTTTTATCATCATTTATATCACTACGACTTCTTCGTGACGGTTTTAGTTACTGTGTTATCCCGATCTCTCCAAGGCCATAGCCTTTTCAGGTTGTAGTTTATAGCTTCAATTCTAACGCCGTCCTCCCCCGCCAAATACTTTTTTATAGTGTCAAAATGTAAGTGAAATAGACGCAGGATTTAGTGCAAACAAGCAATTGGAGCCTTTTGCCAACTGACGCTCTTATCATCATGTCAGGTTACATGTTATGTCACCTACTAATATTATACAAATGTAAGCCTAAATTAAACAATGCACCAGTCAGCACGGAATCCATTTACACCACATTTTATATTAACTTACGTAGAATTTAAATAAACTCACAGAAGGAATACGAATTACTTATGTCGCCTTTCATTGACACAAACCACTTGAATCACAAAGTGCATAGCTACCACTTTTACGCCAGTTTTATGTGAGCGTGACCTACCACCGCGGTCCTGATGGCTTTTCCGTCTCAAAGCAGCAATGATTGCTTTCTTTTAAAAACTAACACTGGCTAGCTTTACTAAATATTCATCAATTTATTTTTTTAAATTGCAGGCTACATCGGCGAGAACTGCCACTTTGCGACGTTCCGTAAGACTTGTGAGGAGCTAGCGCTACTCGGGTACACTCGGAACGACGTGTACCTAATAGACATTGACGGCAACGGCAAATTTCCGCCCGCGCACGTTAAGTGCGAGTTCCAGATCGAGGCTGACTCCTCCACCACCGTCGTCGAGCACAACCTACCCAGCCAAGTGGTAAGTATCTAACATGCTACTAACTGGTAGAGTCTTCTACCCAGTCAAATGGTCAGTACTTGACATAGTTGTTACTGGCAGGTACTTCCACCCATACTATGTTGTCAGATTAAACGCAGATGCAGGCTTTTCCACCACTGTAGTTGAGCACAACCTGCCCAGCCAAGTGGTAAGTATCTAACATGGTACTAACTGGCAGAGTCTTCTACCCAACCAAATGGTCAGTACTTGACATAGTTGTTACTGGCAGGTACTTCCACCCATACTATGTTGTCAGATTAAACGCAGATGCAGGCTTTTCCACCACTGTAGTTGAGCACAACCTGCCCAGTCAAGTGGTAAGTATCTAACATGGTACCAACTGGGTACCAACTGGCAGAGACTTCTACCCAGCCAAATGGTCAGTACTTGACATAGTTGTTACTGGCAGGTACTTCCACCCAACCATGTTGTCAGATTAAACGCAGATGCGGACTTCGACACTTAGTTGAGCACGACTTGCCCAGCCAAGTAGTCAGTATCTAACATAGTTCCAAAAGGCAGGGTGTTTTACCCAGCGTTGGCGGTGGGGCCCCGCAGAGGAAGAGGAGATGCAGTGTGTCGTTGCCATCGTCCCTGTCTTGCTCTGCTGTTTTAGTTCAGAATATCGGCATAAAGAAACTATGAAAGCAGTCATGTATCGCTGAAAATAGCACATAAGTTATAATTTTTTTTTGACACAGGGGAATGCTTTTACGCACGCTACCCAGGAGCCCGGGTGGCTCAACCGGGTAGGTACAGTGTCGGGCTCGACAACTGGGTTACCCCTACCGACTAAACCCCCTGCGGGTGCCTTCAGCCGCTATGATTAGAGGGCCCTGGATCTGAAAGCAACAGGGCGCCTCCAGCGACAGGCTGGCCTCGGTGAAAAGGCCAGACTCCTCCTCCTTAGGGACTGTCCGACTGCCTTTGAACAGTCCCTCCACGTTGGAACCGTGCAGTGGGGTCAGGTTCCCGTCCTAACCCCTGGTAACATAAGTTATAATATTATTAAATCAATCGTCAATCCTAGGACGTGCGATCAGCGCTCGGCCAGGACTTCAGCTTCAAGATCAAGTACCGCGAGTTCACGGCTGAGATGCTGCAGGAGCTCATCTCGCACTCGCTCTACTGCCGCCAGTACATCAAGTACGACTGCTTCATGGCGCCGCTAGAGCTGCACAGCGCGACCTGGTTTATCTCCTCGTCGGACGACGCTGTTGACTATATAGGCAACGTAAAACGGTAATGCGACATATTATATGACTCCATATTTTATTTTTGGAGATATCTTCGTATATCAGCTATTCATTAATATAGAGATCACTGTATTAGACCAACTATATTGGCGACATATAACGGTAATGAGATACCAGCTCCGATAGTACCACCCGCCAGTGGTGGAGGGGGGGTCCGGGCCCCCCAGTCATGATAGCTCATAGAGCTCTTCTAGCTCTTGACCCGTGTCGGCCACTTTTTAGCTGCCGCGCGTGAGCTGCTCCCCTCCGTTAGAGGTGGGGAGAGGAGGACACCCGCTGTCCTCAGCTAATATAATAATAGTATAACCTATTAATCGCAATAGTCCGGTTTGCCTTCTCCCAGTAGCTGGGAAAGAAGGGGGGGTCTGTCCCCCCATCGACCACAAATACAGAGGCTTGAGCTTGATGAAGCTGCACTGACCTTCTGTCTTAGCATATACCTCTAAATCTACCTAAAAAAAAAGGTAATGAGATGTTTTTACGTCGGAGTCGCTCCAAATATTATTTTTGGAGATTCTTCTTAAATTATCCATTAATATATAGGTAGATCACGGTAATGCGATACATCTGAGTCGTTCCAAGTGTTACTTTTGGATTCTTCTATGAATATCGGTAATCCATTACTACAGAGAAAGATAGTGTCCCGCTGCATGCACGCCTGCATGATATTTGGCTGCTGATGATGGATATAGGTCTCATTTTCTTGACACGACTTTCCAATAAGCTTACCTTTAGGCCAATATCTAACAGATCCAATTCCTCCCATCAGCGGCTACTGCCCGTGCGGAGTCAACGCGACATGCGTGAACCCGTCCCAATCGTGCAATTGCGACGCAAATGAGAACAAGTGGCACAGCGACGAGGGGACCCTGGTGTCGCCGGCTAGCCTCGGCGTCACCGAGATGTTCTTCCTGCAGCAGAAGGATTTGGCTGAAGAGGCGCAGGGCCGTATCACGCTCGGACCCCTGGAGTGCGTTGAGACCAGTGAGTTGTATGACAATTTTGTAAGAGGTGAATGTGTGCGACATGAGCATAGAAGTTACTGCCTGTGGCCCACATTATGTCAATCTGTTGTGCCCACATTAAATTAAACTCAAGCTCCTGTTGCCCGCATTATATCAATCAGAAGTTCTCGTTGCCTTCATTATATCATTCAGAGTTCCTGTCGCCGGAATTCATGAATCTGAAGCTCATGTTGCCCACATTATATTAATCTGAAGTTACTATTTCGCGCATTGTATCAATCTGAAGTTCCTGTTACCCGCACTATATCAATCTGAGTTACTATCGCCTGCAATTCATGCATCTGAATTTCCTGTTGCCCACATTATATTAATCTGAAGTTCCTATTTCCCGCATTGTAGTGAAGTTCTCGTTGCCTGCACTATATCAATCTAAGTTCGCACAATATCAATCTTAAGTGATGATCTAAGAACTTCTCAATTTGTGCAACATATTGAACTCACATTGTCTCTTATTCTAATAACATACCGTGCACCTAATTTCTAACAACTCTTTCATTAGGTAGGTATATCTCAAGAATTTTCGTACCCTTTGGAAATTAAAAACACTTTACCTCTATAAAACAAAGTATAATTCCCAAGACATGTTTATTCGTATACTTTAAAAATTCCGAGGGTAAAATGAGACAGAGTAAACAGAGGGTCGCGCTGCGCCCAGAGCGACTGGGGAATTACAACCCACCCCGGAGTATTACGTACAAATATTAGACGTGGTAAATATTAGACTGTGAAAGTTAACAAACATCTTTCTTTTCGTTATATTCTTCTTCATTTTTTATAGGCCAAACATTTGCATAGAGATGCAAGGAGGGCAACGCATCTATCTTTCATTGTATTAGGGTCGAGGTGGGGTACCTACCTAATGAAAGGGCACAATTATTCATGTACCTAAGATGTAGCGTGTCCCTTTAGACTAAAATTAATGGTAGGTGAACTATGTGATTAATTATTCTGTATCATTTAAAATTTCAGAGCTTGTAAGTTGTAGATAGACCTCAAGGTTTCGACAATGAAAAGTCGAATTCAGTTCTAATCTATATTGTGTTTGCTAGTAATACGAATAGTAAAGCAATGAGAGGTCCATAAGACTATAATCATTTTTGGTTGCCAGCAATAATCGTCAATGCCATAGTATATCGCTCATAAGATAAAGCAGGCCTACAAGGTAAGAGTTTAAATACTCAGCCAATCAATTCAAAATAAAAGGCCGACCAACACACCTACTAAGCCTCTGGTTTCGCTAATCCTAAAGGCGGAGATATATCTCTATACTTACTACGATAAAGAGGAAATATTTGTTTGTACCTAATAGGCTCCAGAACTATTGGAACTATCTTAACCATTCTTTAACTAATAGAAAGCTACATTATCAAGAAGTAAAATAGGAAGAATTCTATTACGACTGAACAATTTTGTTTTCATCCCATCAATTCGAAAAACGCTCATTGGTTCGCCAAAAAGTGCGCCTAAAATTCCTTCGAATCCTTCGTTCCGCTCTGGTTTCAAAATAGCGCCCTCGCCTTAAAAATACTATTTTACTCCCTTGTAATATAATCTACTATTTGGCGCCCATCGAAGTAGGTACACTATGCATGAACATATAACATGTAATTGTCCTGTCAACTCATCTCTTGAGAGGCATCGATCAAAAATCAATCTTTGAAGAGCTGCCAAACCTTTTGAAACATCAAATCATGTGTAAGTCATAAAATTGCAGATACGCAGCGCTACGTGGTGACGTTCACGACGTCGCAGTCGTACATCGAGGTGCCGGGCTGGCGCAAGGGCGACATCGCCTTCAGCTTCCGCACCACCGGCACCAGCGCCATCTTACTGTTCCAGCCGCCCATCAGGCCCAACTACCCGTCCTTCATGGTGGCTCTCACCAGCGGTGAGTAGCTTGAGAGCTTGTTTAATAATGGCCTTCCTGGGTCAACTCACACCGAAAGAGCGGCGAAGGGCAGCGAAGCGAAGCGACCTGCCCGGTAGGGAAGGCACGCAGATTCCCGCGACTGCTCGAAAAGTCGCTGGAATGCTCCAGAAGTCGCGAGATTTCCATAATAAGTACCTACTATAGTAATGAAAATAAAGTTAAAATTCATATGACACTGAAAGTTCGCTCCGCTTCGCTGCCCTTCGCCGCTCTTTCGGTGTGTATTGAGTCTATAGAGCAAAACTCAAAAGCTGCAGAAAGGGTACTTTTGCTGAAATCATTTACTGCTATTTCTTTTACTTTCTTTGTTCTGAAGTCTTTTCTCAAGTTTGCCATAATCACTAGCAAAACATGTAATAAAAAAAGGTAAAACATGCAGATGGCTCTGCATGCTTTACCTTGCATTGTTTATATCTTACAACTTATATTTAGTGGTCCCTTGCCTGTTTGATTATATATTCAGACGAGGAAGATAGGCCATTGTTTTTAGAATGGAGGCCACGTTTGGGAAAACGTAGTTTGACCTAATTTATTGATATCTGTTCATGAAACATAGTTCGATTTCATTTTTGAGGTTGCAATATAATCTGCGTTTCGCTTCGTAGGAGCCTGTACATGGTAGGGTATAGATAAAAGGGAAATTACAACGATTAATTTCCATAAAACCTTAGGCTCGTTCATTTCAAGTTTAGTTTCATATAACAAACCTCCTTACAGAACACGAGTTGACCTTCAACTTCACACTAAACACTGGCACCACAAGGAAGCTGGTGATCAACTCTAAGCGGAAACTGAACGGCGGCGAGTGGCACAAGATCTGGATCGACTACAACTTCTACCACGTGCGCTTCATGCTCAACACGGAGTACCAGATGCTCAACCTGCTGCTGGAGGAGGAGTTCGGACCCTTCGAGGGCTCCATGTTCATAGGAGGAGCTACTGCGTAAGTTGTCTAACTTCTTCTACTTACTCTCAACACGGAGTACCAGATGCTCAACCTGCTGCTGGAGGAGGAGTTCGGACTCTTCGAGGGCTCCATGTTCATAGGAGGAGCTACTGCGTAAGTTGTCTAACTTCTTCTACTTACTCTCAACACGGAGTACCAGATGCTCAACCTGCTGCTGGAGGAGGAGTTCGGACCCTTCGAGGGCTCCATGTTCATAGGAGGAGCTACTGCGTAAGTTGTCTTACTTCTTCTACTCACTCTCAATACGAAGTGCCAGATGCTCAACCTGCTGCTAGAGGAGGAGTTCGGACCCTTCGAGGGCTCCATGTTCATAGGAGGAGCTACTGCGTAAGTTGTCTAACTTCTTCTACTTACTCTCAACACGGAGTACCAGATGCTCAACCTGCTGCTGGAGGAGAAATTCGGACCCTTCGAGGGCTCTATATTCATAGGAGGAGCTACTGCGTAAGTTGTCTTACTTCTTCTTACTCTCAATTTCGGCGCCACAAGGAAACTGGTGATTAACTCCCGAGAAAGAGTTTGGATCTTACGAGATCTCCACTTATGAACATACTCACTACTCACTCTCCACATGAGCACCACAAAGAAATTGGTGATCAACTCCGGAGAGGGATACAAACCCTTCCAGCAGAAGGTTGAGCTATATTCAGTTTGCGTGGAGTTGATTACTGGCTCTCTCTAGCCGGCGTTGAGAGTAATACGAGACGAGACAACTTAGGCAGTAACGCAGAAGCAAAACAGACTCGCTGCATATCATGAAAGGCATCATCCATCCGACCTAGAATGATTACTTTCCTTTACTTTTTTATGGTATCTTTATATGGCAAATGAGTAGTTAAAATGTCTACCGACGCCCATAGACATCTGCAAAGAGGCTATACAGATGTGCTCCCATTAATTCTCCTCCTCCATGGACACATGATCCCAAAAATGGACGACATATAAACTGTCATTCCAAGACAAATACGTAATAAGCAATGTGTAGTAATTGTTATCATTTTCACAACGAGACCGACGTGCCATCACACAAATACAATTACGCGATTCTACAGAATGATAATCGACTTTCACAACACTTTATTCTCACGTATTGGAAGTAAAGCAACATTTTGCTAAGTTTGAATGTGATGACATGTGGGAGAGGAGAATTACTCATGTCGACTAGATCATACTAGGATTCACCAGAAATCCGAATAGGTCCGGCATGACCAGGAAAGTAACTCCCTCTCGCATAACACTGATGTAGTGACTATACTGTCTCTTATAAGAACGCGGAACGCAAAATTTACGTGCCAATAGCGGCACTTGATGAGGTCCCAGGAGGTTGATCCCATGTGGGATCAGCGGTACATGTATGTGCCGAATACTCGATAAAAACTAGGCAAAGTCAACAATGTTGACTTTGGAGTGGTGTTCTCAACCTGTAAAGTAACATTCTGCATTTGCGACCAGTTAGTTCCCAATAAAGGATGGACTTCATATTCACAGAACAAATCTATTAACGTCAGGACTCTGTCTCTAGGGCCTTGGCCCGCACTCAATATTTGTCTTTACTTGTCTCTGGCGCTTAAAGTTCTGCCAACAAATGCCGAGCTTGAAACCAATTTGGAAACTTTGTAGAATATGTAAGTTGGAATTGTGCAAATAAATACATTATTTCTACCACGATGGTGGCAAAAAAAGCATACGGTCCACCTGATGGTACGTGGTTACCGTAGCCTATGGACGCTTGCAACACCAGGGGCATCACATGCGCATTGCCGACCCTTTAAGAACCTATTGACTCCCCTCTTGAAGAACCCCATATTGTAGCCCTCTGGGAAAACCTCGACATCTTTCTACTCTGTTTGCTATATACAACTTATCAATTTTCCTGAGAATATTTATGCAAGACTTCCAAAATTCCAGAGAGCATTTTAAAAAATCCGCCGTGAACCAAGGTCTGATCGGCTGCTTCCGAGGTCTAGTAGTAAACGGCGAGATCCTGGACATATACAGCTACATGTCCGTCCATCTGTCAGAGATAATCAAGGACTGCAAGCCGTCGTGCGTTCCCAACCCTTGTCTAAACCGGGCCGTGTGTAAAGAGCTCTGGTCCACATACGAGTGCATCTGTAAGAACCCCTGGGCCCACGTCGGCGTTCATTGTGAAGAGAGTAAGTATTTTTTTGTTATAGTATAAGGGGGCAAACGATCAGTCTGAGCCATTCTCATGACTACCGACGCCCACAGATAAGACAGAGCTTACACAGATGCGTTGCCCCCTTTTTGCCTTTAACATCCACGGGCCACCGGCTAGTTACACACTGCACGAAACGCGACAGCACAGCTGTCACTTTTCTGCTGTGTAAGCGAGAGGTACTTCAGTTGTGCCAGCCTTGGCACTACCCCGCACTCTTGATGGGCTGGTTCCATATGGTTCATATAATATAAATAGCAGAATAAGCAGAAACCTGCTAAACTTCCTGCTAACTTTTCCTTTTACGACCAATTTTACTCTATTAAGGTGTCAATAATTTATTCGACATTAAATTTTTTACTACCCATAAATGTTTCTAATCGATGACATCTAGATAGAACTTAGGAAAAGTAATAGAAGCCAGTAAAATTTTTATTGAGCTAACCCGGGAAGTAGGAACCTTTAAAACCGGCCTTATGTTAACAAATTTAAAATTAACTACAATTCTTGTTTTTAATACATAGCTATAACACGGACGCGGTAAGTTGGGACCAGGCAAAAATTTCATTCCCCTCTCTCTAACCCCGCACCACCCCGATGTCGCCCTTTCTTCGCATTCTTGCCAGGTCCCAACTTACTGTGTTCGTGTAGTACATAAGTATCCCGTAGAATTCAATGCTTAACATATAATGCAGTTGTAAAGCCGTAGACTAGCGCGATCGGGAATATAATCCTCAAAACAAACAAAGTTCTGAACAGAAGTAAATAAGGGAAATGCAGTTTCCTTATGTTGAATACAACCTCCACTTTTTTATAGTATATGGGGGTAAACGAGAAGTCGGAGCCATTTTCATGACTACAGACGATGCCCCTAATCATCCGCAGAGGTTATGCAGATGCGTTGGCATCCTTCCTCCATGGGCCACCGGCTACTTACCAAGTTAATGTTAGAAGTTTTTTGGTATCATGCAATAGACGAATCTTGGTCTTCACTACAATTATTCTTGCAGACATTAACGAAAAAGCGTTGACATTTCAAACGCGAGACGCGTATCTAAAGAAAAACTACCTAGTGGACAACGCAACGGACGCCGAAAAGATACGCCTAAAGAAGATGATGGTGGAAAACGTTCTGATGAACCTGCGGACGTACGACGACAACGCTTTGGTTCTATACGCCAACGACAACCTCAACAACTTCATACATCTCTTCATACACAACGGGACACAGATCATATATCTCTTCAACGACATAGACGAGATAGTGCAAATGAATGTAACTTATGAGAAGATTAATCAAGGGGAGAGTGTGCAGATCGCGATCATACGGACGGAGAATACTACAACGCTACATGTGAACAATAAGAACACGACGATCAATAAGGTGGCGAAACTGTTGTCTAACTACACGAACAAGCCTTGGAAGAATCCAGAACTTGGTGAGTAGAAGCTTGTTAACCATGATTTAGTATAATATGCAAATGCCGCATGCAATACGAGATCTAATTTAACGGACTTTTTAGCACTCCCTGAGTCAGTCGAAATGTAGAGGCGGCAAAAAAAAAGGTGAAGAAGACGTAGGAATTATATAGTGATTAAACTCCTTCGTATCTTAATATACTTTACAATCCGGACTTTTCATATACTTGACTGAGATGACCGTATATTTGTCTTTATTATATCTTCTTGTATCTTGCTGTCTTGGCGCGTTAGTTTTGCTTTCGCAGATGTAAGCAAACAGCCGCCTTCTGTAGTTAAATGCGGATGTTTCTTAATCTCCGTAGCCTCGCAGATGATCCTTGGAAGCAACCAATGTTATTTATGACTTCTTCGATCGTTCTTTTTAATTTTTCGATGTCATGAACCTAACAGATTTTTTACAGCCCATCGAAAAGGTCTTACAAATATGTAACAATTTCCAGAGGTGATCCGCCCGCAGCGACCCCCGGCGCCTCCGATGGACTACTTCCAGATGAACCTGGGAGGCTTCGACCCGTTCTCTTTACACCTGGCGCCGCGCGCGTCCAGTCTACCTCAGGGCGGGTACGTCGGGTGTGTGAGGGGGTTCAAGATAGCCGACCACGTCGTCGATCTGCCTATGAAGGCGCAGCAGAATATCGAACAAGGTAGGTTTTAGGTTTGAAAACTTTGAATATCAATAACAGAACCTAAGTAAATGGTAAACGTCAAGAAAAAGACAGAAACAGTGATAACGCCATGAAGCTCGTACTATACTTACTACTATCAAGGTCATTGATACATAGTTGCACTGTCCACACAAAACCGAATTCGCCAATCCGTACGAAGGTTTCCACACAGGCGCATTGTTGCCCAATCACAGCATTGCGCTCAAGCCTCACTCTTTGACATACAGCTAGATCCTTTCACGCGTTTTCGAAGGGTCGAAAACGGTCTTGACAGACATACAGACGGACAACAAAGTGAGCCTATAAGTTCCTGTTTTTTTCTGTTTGAGATATGAAATCCAAAAATACGCCATCTATTCCCAGAGCTAACAGGCGTACTACCGGAATGCGACATGAAATGCGACGCGGAACCGTGCAAGAACGGCGGCGCGTGCACGGAGGACTTCGC
>LUGF01050774.1:202041-217399 GCA_001625245.1 Calycopis cecrops | reverse complement strand
GTGATCTTCCTGCTCGGCCTCTGCTACTGCGGCTCGCATGTAAGACACTGCTCCAGGGTTCTGTACCGTCGCTATTGCTGTATGACTGACACCAGCTGCCTGACGCAGAGGAGGAGAACACCGACAAATTCTTCATAGCGCTCATCGTGATCTTCCTGCTCGGCCTCTGCTACTGCGGCTCGCATGTAAGACATTTCTGTTTTAGGATTTTTAAAGTGAAAACTTCTTTAGTCGCGTTTGGACAGGGCATGCTACGTTGCATAGGAAAGCAGAGCTAGCTAAGTCGTTGCGTACTCGTTACATACGCTGTACAAGGAGTAAGTAGTTTCCGGCAAGTGTAGCAGCAGTGGCGTTACAATATGGAGGCAAGACGGCTAAACACCCCCCAGCAAGTGGTAGCCCGGTCAGAAATGGCTTTGAGGACCGGAGATTCATAGAACACCATGGCTGCTGCTGATTAACCGATAATCGGGAGTCGGAATTTTGGACGGACTCCAACCCGGTGGACTGACAACTTGGTTAAGGTGGCGGGGGGCCACCAATGATGTGGTTCGTGGCTATGACCTGTAGCGATCTTTGAAGGAGACCTCTGTTCAAAAATACGTCGTGGACGTCCAAAAACAAATATAAATAAGGATCATTTATTGTTTAGTTTTCTTTTAAAAAAGAGATTCAATGAATTCGCCTCAATTGTATTACAATAGGTACCAAATATAACAAGTCGCTAAAGAAAAAAATATTTCCTATACATCCTTTATTTTATGATCCTTCAGATGTGGAGAACACAGAAGGCGTACAAGTTGCGTCTGGAGAAGGAGACGGACGCCAACATCATGAGGAGCAAGGAGAAGGCCACCAAACTGATGGAGCCGGCCGTGGCGTTTGTACAGGTATACATACTAGCAGCTCAGTAGTAAAAGTTATATTATACAGAAGAATAGCTACATCTTCACGTGTAGGTATTTAGAGAAAGTTGGATGCAGTAAAGTAACCCTGTTGTCATATATTATATAAATATAAAAAAGCCAAAACTGACTAATAACGACAATGTCCAAAAAATCCAGACACGCGTTTTACTGTGGGATGAAATGTACCCTACATTAGTAGTATTTAAATACGTCCCTAATGTAAAGTATGAAAAAGCTTGTGAAAACAAAGGAATCATTTTATTTTTCGTGATTAAAGGTATTGTTACATAATTCTAGATTGTAATCTTTATGTTTGCTAAAAACAATAACACATCATAATATCTTCATGCTAGTATTGTAGGTATTGTTACATCATTCTAGATTGTAATCTTTATGTTTACTAGGAACAATCACACAACATAATATCTTCATGCGAGTAATATAGGTATTGTTACATCATTCTAGATTGTAATCTTTATGTTTACTAGGAACAATCACACAACATAATATCTTCATGCTAGTATTGTAGGTATTGTTACATAATTCTAGATTGTAATCTTTTTGTTTACTAGGAACAATCACACAACATAATATCTTCATGCTAGTAAGGTATTGTGACATCATTCTAGATTGTAATCTTTATGTTTACTAGGAACAATCACACAACATAATATCTTCATGCTAGTATTGTAGGTATTGTTACATCATTCTAGATTGTAATCTTTATGTTTGCTAAGAACAATCACACAACATAATATCTTCATGCTAGTATTAAAGGGTAGGCAGAAAATACAGAGTGCCACATATATCGACCCTTACACACTTCCCCTGCTTCCTCCGCATTCATTACTCACTTCATGCAAACACGCCGGTGGTGAAGACCTATGCCAAGTTTCAATAAAACCTATTTATTTATTTTCGTGAACACAATAGAAACTTTTGCGTTTATAACCTCACTAGAATTTAAAGTCAATGATAATTTTCAGGATAAAGAAGAAACCGTCGAAGAGGAAAAGAAAACGAACGGAGTAGTGATAGAAATACCGAGCATCGTGGTGGAACCGGACGACGACAAAGTCCCAAGCAGGCGGGGCTCGCTGCGATTTAGAGGTACCTACATACCTCATTTTTCGACTGCTTCGACTTTTAGTTAAAGACTTTAGTCATAACTCCGACTGTGAAGGAACTTCAGTTGCCAAACAGTCGACTGCAAGTTTACATCGCTAGGGAATACTCGTAAAATTGATGTATTTGCAGAAATTATACTACATGACACCACGATCAAATTAGATGGCTAGATGAATCTGGGCAAAGACACACTCACAATCTATTTTTTATTTTTGATGACTGGGGGAAACGCATTTACGCATCACTAGCTATGGGTATATTCAGTCGTTTTAGCTTACGGTACTGAATGTGGCCGAATACCCGCTAAAATCATGTTGTCAAGCACGGCACTGTGTAGGGCCGAATACTCGCTAAAATCATGTCGTTAAGAACGGCACTGTGTAGAGCCGAATACCCGCTAAAATCATGTCGTCAAGAACGGCACTGTGTAGAGCCGAATACCCGCTAAAATCATGTCGTCAACAACGGCACTGTGTAGGGTCGAATACCCACTAAATTCATGTCGTCAAGACCGGCACTGTGTAGGGCCGAATACCCGCTAAAATCATGTCGTCAAGAACGACACTGCGTAGGGCCGAATACCCGCTAAATTCATGTCGTCATGAACGGCACTGTGTAGGGCCGAATACCCGCAAAAATCATGTTCTCAATAACTGCTACTAATCACCAGGACACCTCGACTGCTAGTGAGTTTCGTAAGTGATCCCACCTCCAAAGAGATTTTGTCCTATAACAACAGTATAACCCACCAACTATGGAGTAATAGGGTTGTTGTTATAGGGTGACGATACTATCCTCGCTCTTGTCTTGTGCGTGAAAGCGCCCCCTCCGCCTGCTCTTGACCCCTCTTTTTATAAGACAGTTTCAAACACCAGACCCCTGGTTTAAATTGGTTTCTTTCGTCCATGATGCAGTAACCTTAGGCTACTAAGCCCCACGCCACGTCATCATCATTGTGTCCAATGCTATAAATTTGTTATACATGTAGTTAGTAAGGCCGTTTTGTTTTTTAAATTCCATCATGCACTTGGCATGTTACAAGGAACATGGCATATATTTTCCAAACTTAAAATGTACATGGACCTATGTAGATGTAGGTAATTAACCTAACATTTTCAGATTTAATCGACAAAGATGTAGCCTTCGAGCCTCTGGAGGAAAAGGATGAGACCGTGGAAAATGAAGAAGAATCTTCAGAAATAGAAAGTGACAGCGAGGGAGAGGAAAAAGAGGTACAAAACCGATAAATACGGAAACTTTTTAAAACATTCGGCAAAGAAAATAATATTGTCACATTGATCATTGGTGGTATTGACAATACTCTAGACCAGCGTTCGGGAACCCGCGGCCTGCCGACACGCGGCCCGCGAATATCTTACAAATAAGTTATTGGGGAAGAGAGGCCAAACTAAAAAAAAAAGGTAACTTGGGCTTCTAGGGTGTATAATGTATATTACAAGTGTGACCCACGTTTAGCTTATTTTTCCGCCTTGGCCCGACCGCTGCTCTAGACACTATATCTGATATCAAACTCCTAACTATAGAGCTCCATTACAAATTATAGTAAAAAAATGGAAATAAAGACAAACACAACATTTGTTTTTTCGAGTTATGTATAAGAAATAATCTACCCCGGTAAAGGCTTTTTTATGATGCCATGTTTAAATGGATATCCCGACCATTCTACCCTAAAAAGCTAAGGAAATCAGATATACATATATTGCTTGATTGATTTTATTGAATAGCAGCGGCATGTTTACTCGCATAATTCATGTACTCCGCTTGTACCGGTAGTAAGTTTGATGGTGTATAATCTATACGCATCGACGCCGGCAGCGGGGGGCAAGGAAGTGCAAGTGCTGTCGGGAAAGAAAGTATTGGAAGAAAGTAGCCATTGAAAAGTCATGTATCTGTCAATGTCAGACAGCTCGTAGAAAAAGTACCTACATAATACTCGCAACTCTGTTACCCACATGCTAAACATGTTTAGTTCTATAGGTATTTTATATTGGTTACCTATGTATAGATGCAGATTCACCTCGCCCCGGCGATCATGCCTATAAGTCTTAAATGGGTTATCTAAAACTGAAATAGTTTGTCAAATCCGGTCATTAGATCCTGAAATACACAAAAAACTCTTCAGCTTATTAATATTAAGTATAGAATTATATTTGTAAACTCTGAGCCAGTATTAAGACATCATCCATTTGATTAAATGATTTATTTATTTTCAGTTGGAAGAGAAAGAACCAGACAAATCTCCTCATTCGTCGCCGATATCCACACAGCTGTACAGAGTTGAAGAGGAGAGTTCCATCGAATTAACTTCTAGCGCATAATAGATTTTATGATACTGTTCACTCGAATTTTATTATTCCTCAAACATTTTTTTTACAGCAATAGGTGCCATTTTCATGACGACGGCCATAGACATATGGCCACGGACATGGTTATATAGATGCGTTGCCCTCCTTTGTCCTCCTGCATCTATGGCAAAAGAGGTAGTGTATGTGTACTTAATAACAGTGAACATTAAAATACCATTATTTCAAGGAAATTAAAATATCAGAATAAATTATAAATATTAATGAAATGGGCAAAATTATAAGTTGAGAAGAAACATAGAGGCAGCACTTTCGCCGCTCTAGTGATCATTTTAGGAATCAACTGCTAGCTAATCAGTGACTTGTAATAGCTGTCTCTTACTCCATTGATATAGTAACTGCCTCGTGGTCTAGTGGTAAGCGTGTTCAACCACAGACGTGGGGTCCTGGGTTCGAAACCCGGGTCGGACCAAAAATTGTTACTGGGATTTTTCAATTTGTAGTCAGAAAAGTTGGCGGCGATACACCCCCGTGCCTGGGAGAGCACGTTAAGCCGTCGGTCCTGCGCCTGATCTCTCACCGGTCGTGTCGGATTGCCGTCCCATCGGAATATGAGAGTGAGGGAATAGAGAGTGCACTTGTGTCTGCGCGCACACTTGTGCACTATAATATGTCCTGCGCATCTGGCTCATCTCTATAGAGACGGCCGCCGTAGGCGAAATCGGCTAGGACGATATTATTATTATTATTATTATTACGAAAATAGCTCTGGAGACGATATATTTAAGACTTATAAACAAGGTTTTCCCGGACCTACAATGGTAGTATTTTTCTCGATTTAAGTACTAATTTTTAAAAAATCATTTTACACTGTCAATCGATCGTTCAGTGTTTCTGCAACCTGCTCTTGGACTATTCACTGTTTTTACATTTTGTGTTTTGAATTCTTTCAAAAAGCCGCCACTTGAACCGGGCCACAAACTGGCACCATGACCAATTGACCATATTATATCATATCTAAAACTATAATCTAATGTAAATATTTAAAAGCCTTTTCTTTCCTTCCATTCCATTTTGATTTATGTATGTATTTAAGGTCTAGAGTGACCCCATGCATCTAATAGTGTCATTTTATTAATGTGCCTAATTAAAAGTTATTATTGATACAGCTCATAAAAGGTTGACAATACCTACCTATTTTTTTCTATTTCATAGAATATTCAGAAACGAAGCATACAGGCTTGATGCTTGATGAAAATTATGAAAGTTATGTTCAGGGTTGAACCTTTTAAATGCAATTTGAGGGAGATATAATCGATTTAAAAATGACACGACTCCCATGTCATACGCCCGTAGACTTCTCTGTCTACGCCTTTGATTATATACATTATATAGATGGAGCATTTCAAATAAACATCGCAAAGAAAACGTCTCATTTTTCGCACAATGTGTGAGTGACAGTTATGTACAGATTGTTTTAAAACCGTCAATGTGTGCGTGTAAAGGGATACCAACAGCATAAAAAAATATCCTTAATTTTGTTACTAAATCAGGAGGAACTAACAGCAAACAATAAAATAGGAATATATTATATACATATGAATATATGGTCTATATAGATTTTTTAAAGAATGTATGCTAATTATTTATTATTAAAAATAAATTATGATTTTTTTTATTTTTTTTTATCAATGAGAGAAAGAGTTTATTATTATTATCAATAAGAGGATTTCCGAAGGTAGTTTTAGTTTTATAGATCGCTATATAAATATTAGAATTTTTTTACTTGATATTATGACTCCAAATATACTTTAGAATCAGTTTAATTTATTTACAGTCAGTGTTACATTATATAAAATATACTAACAATACTTATAATGACATCTTAAGTTTACGCGAATGTTGCACATTATAATAAAGCTATTTAAACGGCCTCACGGATCATCTTTGGATGGAATCGGTGTTATTTTGCGAGGATTTGTGCTTTATCAAATCTTATATCTGACCAGGCTGGCGCAGTGGTGCAGGGCTCGGATAAGCGGAATATATTGCGCCAGGGGTCGCGGGTTCGAATCCCGCCTTGGTCATTGATGTTTATCTATGTATTATATGTATTTTTCAGTAATAAAAATCTTAAATATATAAAACTTCTTAAATTTATAAAATATATTTCCGTTTTCTAGTACTTGTAACATAAGTCCTTACGGTACTTAGCACGGGGGGTAGAATAACGTAGTGTGTAAACTCCACTGCTATATATTAAAAAACTTCCCTTTAGTTTTGGAAAATTACCCTACTTTTTTAGTGACATCACTGTACCACTAGTAAATCGTGAAATTAATATTCGTATTTTCTTAACAATACTTACGTAAATTTAAAAACTAACCGGTGAAATAAGATCTTCTATTTGTTATCAGATTTTCCTGCATGGTTATGACACAGTTGAACAGAACAAACCGGCATATTCCTTTTTTTATTGAGAGCTCAGAATAACGTTACGGTCTAGATGACACTGACTTAAGCGAAGAGCGTGTCTACTACATATAGTAGAGACGTTTTACGGCGCTTTCAGGTGGTTGATGCGGTATCTAGACGTGTATATAATCAAAGGTCTACGCATACGCCACACGTTAAAGAAATGTATGACATGCCGTGTCATCCGCACTGAAACGGTTAATATAATTATTGTTATTTTAATTTTGTATAATTTTAACTAATTATTTAAAATCGTGTAATTTAATTTAATTATTGTTAATTGATTAGTATATTAATTTTAATTAATTGCAATTTACGTTCAGATTTGTGCCACATAGGGATCACACTTCTGACTGCCACGCTAACTAGTGGCTGAAATGTGAACCGAATGCTAGCAAATTTTCGTTTGTACGTATGATATGACATATGTCAACATGTCATTGTCATTGTCTTTTGCTTAGTGCTTTGGGTTGCTTTGCTAGCACTTAATTCCTAAAATGATCTCTGGGGCAGCAAAAGCGCTGCCGCTATGTTTCTGGCATGGTCCATATATACATACATCTTATCAAATTATCGATAATAGGATCGATCTTTTGTGATAACGAAATATAAAGGAATGTGGCCAATTTTTGGTTAAAAGCTACTTATTTTTTGTTATTGATGGGCATTTGTAGATTTAAGAAGTCATGAATAATTTAAAAAATAAGCTCTCCTAGAGCGGTAAATGGTTTGGTGGTGGTCATGGTGGCTTGCTTGGTTTTTTTACAACATTGACGATTCGATTGTGACATTCTAACAAAGTTGAGATCAATGTATTCCTTACAATAATAATTACAGTTTTTTGTTTCTTGTAATTTAATATAGGATAATACGTTTGCTAGTGTGGATTTGGCTAGCTCGTGATGGTAATGGATATATGATGTTTATCATTTCTAGTAGCTGTTGCTGTTCCGTGATAAAAACCTTTGTCGTATCTGCTCGTTTTGAAAATATCTCCCTAATGACTTCTGTTTATATTAATTTACTAACATGAATAATTTAAAAAATATCCTTTTTTTATTATACCTATATAGTTATAATAAAATATCATTTAGTTAGTAATTCTCGAGCAACGAAACTCCTACTAAAATTCTATTACTTTTGCCTTTGACGTCTAGAAAAAAATGCTTTGCTTATTGTTTAATCACTTGCCAGTTGCCAATCTCTATTGTCTACAGTTTACTGTCAATTTTAATTTCAGATTTTCCGCTAAGCATTGCTGTGACTTATAATGGACGAAATTGAAAAAGAGAAAATTGCTGCGCTCCCATCACAAATTGTTGTGACTACAGTATGCCATCCTATGGAATATGCAAAAGTCCTTATTCAACTTGGATACGAACCATTGCCCCCTCGGCGCTCCACCACACTCTTCGGGCGGCCCGCGATGATATTACCTAATGTATTCCAATATATAAAGCATATCAAGCAATCCGACGGGTTTTTCGGATGTTATAGAGGACTTTCAGCAAGAGTGCTGGGCTTGATTGCTTCCAGTCAGCTTACATCCAAAGTCGTTTATGCATTAGGTATCGATTTGCCTGAAATCAACGAACCCCCTAACATTGTTACCGATGAAGAACCAGTTATTGAAGACTATTTTAAACTCGGCCGGCGAGATATGATAATGCATACAGCATCTGTTATAGTTTCCTATCCTTTCCATGTTGTTTCTGTGAGAATGATGGCATCATTTGTGGGAAAAGAAGAAAACTATAGTTCTCTATTGGGTGCTATTACGTCGATCTATAGAGATGACGGAATCCTCGGCTTTTATCATGGAATAATACCTAAGCTCCTTGGAGATCTAACTTGTGTTGCTGTTACGGGAGTGTTGGCCTACTATGTTAACAAATACTTGGTGAAAACTAAAGATCTCAGATATTATACAGTGCCATTACTTACATTTATCACTAGCACTATTACCTATCCCCTGGTGGTTGTGTCTACCTGTATGGCAGTTGCAGGCAGTAGTCTCAAGGCTGGAAACCCCCCACTGATGCCACCATACGCGTCTTGGCAAGCATGCTGGAGGGAGCTGCTCCACAGCAAGCAACATAAGAGAGGGTCATCGCTGATATTTAGGTACTACATTGCTCCAAATGTAGCTATTCAGTAAATTACCTCAAAGTTGTTACTATTGCATTTATCTATTTGTGTTACTCTAAGTACCAGTCACCAAAGTAGCAAGATATTTTGACTTCTTGTAGTGAATTTGTGTAAATTTTTTTTATTGTATATAAAAAATGGTGTTCCATGAAAATTTTAATTTTGTTGAGTCGAAGGTGAGGTTATTAAAATAAACAATATTTTGTTTTAGATATTTTATTTATTTTTGACATTACTCTTATTTTATTTTAGCTAAAGTTTGAGCTTTTATAAAATCGTTTACTATGTTTTTATTTAAAGCGGCAATTGCTCTCCTGTGGATAGCAGGTGCAAAGTGAGCATTGCCACTTTCAGTTTCAAATTTAATATAGTCCATCCAAAGGGTGATATTGCTCTGGCCGTGATGTTGTATAGCACATTCATAACACTTTCTAACATGTTTTAAAGAGCATTTTGATTGAGACTTCTCAATTTGAATCATTACCTCATGAAGTTCTGCTTGTGTGGGCGGCGTCCTGATAAAGTTTTCATATACTTCTCTTGCTACTTTTAAGCCATTGTGTTCATAAATTTTCTTTAAAAACTTAGGCTTTAAGGACAATAATATGGCAGTGTCACAGTTTTGAAACTTATTGTAGCAATTTTTGAACTGCAAAAGAGAATGTATATTTAGAAGTATAGGTATTTATAAACTAAGTTATTATCATGTGAACATTTGCAGGATTGACTTTGTGGGGAAATAAAATATCCTATTAATATTTTACAATTCATTGAGATTGTTACACAAATCTGCTTAAGGGTAGGGCCAAACGTTCAAATTTAATTAAAGCAATGTCTTGTCATTGCACCCAGAGTGGCTGACAGGTGCATTGGAGTGAATTTGTAGTCACATCTTCATCATTAATATGATCAAACTATTTGATTGAATCCTATATAACAAAAAATTTAAATTGTATCATAAATTAAACTGTACTGTGTATGTTTAAACAGTTTCTTATTCATCGTAAAAATGCTAAATAATTAAATATGATACTTAATACTGTATAATAAAAAAATGTATCTCTATGTTGTTCGTAACCTATTATTCTATGACTTTCCCTTGTGAGGTAATCTAATCAGATAAAAGATAGGTACTAAGATTTTAGAGAGACCTTGAGAATCATCTGATATTTTTCCACTTATCGATTCCATCTATTGTGATGAAATTACGTATGCCTGTTTGCTCATTCTATGTAAAGTAGTATATATGGCATTCCCAACAGGTACCCAGAATGGCAAAAATGCGTAACAGGCTATCAAGTTTAAGCATAAACCAATTTAATAAAAGAAATTAAAAAGAATGTGTAATAGACTACTGGGAAATAGATTTACGTATGATACCTAGGAGCCCGGCCACAATACTGCCTAAACACCTTCGGCCGCTATAATTGGAGGGTCACTGAGGCAACAGGATCGCTCCAGCAACAGGCTGGCCTTGGTGAAAAGGTGAGATTTTTCCTCCGTGGGATGTATCTGAACTGTCCCTATTACAACATTGTAACCGTATTTCACAAGGTCAGGTTCCCTATTATGACCCCTGGCCCCAGTACTTCAACAGAGCACACCGCCAATTTTCCGAATCGGACCCGCCTGTCGTCCCAATCCATGCCGCCATCTGCTGATTGAGATGGACAGGTGGAGGACTTCCCAGCTGTTCTTAGTCTGCCCTCTCTTCCCAAGCGGGTCCGAAATGGGTAACCCTGTCCGGCATAGCCTTGGGGATCATAGAGACATGCAAGCCCACCCACATATAACACAAGCAAGCCTCTAACAAAGTTTATACAGATTGTGCACTTGCTATACATTCGTGCTTCATCATATTCTTAGTTTTAGTTTCAAAAAAGGTATAGGCTATAGGCTATAGCTTACCACAACTTGTGACTCCAGATTATCTAACATGAAGTTCCAAAGGTATATCAAATCATTGGAGCTTAAGCTTTTACTTGCTTCTTGAAGTACATCCAACGTCTTTTTTTCATTGTCCTTATTGAGTGTTAGAGATTCTTCCCATAAGTATCTGCATTTTGGGTTTTTACTCAAACCAACTTGTAAAACCTGACAGAGTTATTTTTAATAATAGGTAATGATTGTAATTAAATATAATTAAAAAATATATGTTCAAAAGAATTAATCATGATGGATGGATGGATTAATCTTTTTTGTCTTGTGCAACATTTTTAGGGAAAAATTATCTACACCTAGATATATCGAGTATATAGATAAACAAAAGGATTAGTATATTTGAATTATAGTTGCAAAAAAGATATTGAAGTTTATTATGTATAATACATAATATGATTGCAGTTTGATACATGTTAGTTAAGTAGCATAAATAATTATTGTCATCATCTGCCACTGTACAAGTGTACATGCACCAGTCCATGTATATATGTAATCTGTACTAATATCATAAAATTATACTGAAGAGTTTATACATTTGAAATAATGTCAAATTTGGTCCAATTTTCAAAATCCTTGGGTTGTTTGATAGCCTATTTACCAAAGAATATTATAAGCTATATACCAACAAGGTATGACATATATTTACTGCCTGCTAGTCTCTTATCATGATTGTTATGAGCTCTCTGTCAAGGATAATTAGTAATTTTTAATGCATAGCAGGTAGCTCTGGATCCAGCTGGTGTCTGCAGCCTCAGGTCAATAAAGCGTAAAGGCTCAAACATCATTTTTGTGCCCATAAAAGGAGCCCTTTCTCAACTCGCAAGGTCTCCCGCCATGCCAGAGCCTAATCTGACATATATAGCAGGCAATCCAAGCATCAATTCATTACTCATCACATTAACCATTTTCATCATAAGGATATGAGCATCAGGAAGACACATTTCTATTTCAATTGTACACTGTGTTATTGACAGTAATTTTTACCCAGCTTACACTTTTATGCAATAATGCATATTGCATATCAATGCAAGCAATCCTTGACATTGAAATTTTACCTTAAAATAGATTTATCAAACACATTACCTTTGACAAATCTTCCTTTGACACATCATCCAGCTTCAACATATTAAAACCAAATGCATACATGTCATTATCCAGTAATCCATTTTCATGACCATAATACCATGCATGTTTAACAACACTTATTTTTTGTAAATCCGAGCACACACTTTCGTTAACTTGCAATAAACCATGAATGTATCTCGTAAACAGCTTCTGATCTGGAATCTAATAAAAAGGTATATAATACTAATATTTATAAATCAATATGATGTAATGTATGTGGTTTAATCATCATCATCAGTCAACAATCATTCTAACGTCTTAATTTATTTTCTAATCATTTTAGTGAAGTTATATTATGAACTATTTTAACACCGTTTACTTCCATTAGAAAACCAACCTGCTTTAATGCCTCTTCATAAACGGCAATATAGTAATTTATCGGATCAGGATACTGATATTGTGCAGTAACAAAATCATCAATTTCATCCCAATGATATCCCTAGAAAATTAAAGAAAAATTTTGTCATAGTGCATTAATAAATATGTAATAAGTACATTAAAACCAGAATCAATTAAATTTACAGCTTTTTCAGTAGCAGGGATCAAAGTATGGATGGAAAGGAGAGATCCTTTCCATCCATATCCTAGAAACCCTACCAGACCACTTTGAACCCCCACCATTAGGTAAATTTAATACCAAAACTAGGAACATGATACATAAACATATTTTGTATTTTATTAGATTGTAAGTATAGGGGTAGATACAAATAGATGGTTCTGCTGTTGGTACATTCTGATCGTCTTCAACACAGCAAATACTTTGTAGACTTTTATGCACATGTTCAAGTCAGACCCTGCAAGGTTTCTATTCAAAATTGAGCCCAACAGGTGGCACTCCACCAAAGTGTGTTGCCTAATCCGTCAACATAAAAAATTGGGTATACCTGCAGTTCCTTCTCAGCTATAAAAGACCAAACTTCTTTTTCTGATCTCCTATTCCATATTTCCGTTTTGATTGAATCAGTGATTGAATTGTCTGCCACATATTTCGTTGCAACATTGCAAATTTTGAATAAATACCTCACATCAGATATATTTTTCATACCATTTTTCCAAACTATATCAGCTTTCTTCATGCATTTTTGCTAAAAATAATATTGTAATCTTTAACACGTTCAGTGCCAAGCTAATAGTAATAGCCGTCCAGACATTTTTCGACAAAAATAAAAAAGTCTGTAAAACTAGTATTAAAGTAAAAAAAATCAAAGATATAAGATAAGATATATAAAAAATAAATTACCCCTCCCCTTTTCTATACTGTACCCCCTTTTTTATGTGTATCAAAATTGATACATGTGGCCTGTGAAAAAGGTTTTACTTGAAATTGGCAACAAATCTTAACATTTCACTCACCACTCAACCCTGGTCATGCCAAACTAATCAACTAAAATATGGAACAAGTACTTAGTATATCTTAGAAAAAGTATTTTGTATTGATTGATGTACAATATACCAATTTTTTATATTAGCCTTTATTTTTAAGATTATTTTAAGTATCCAGGAAATCATCGAAAGAATAGCCAATGTTAATCTGTGATAATGTAGCGTTCAAATGGATAAAGAATTTTTGAAATTAGTCCAATAGTATCAGAGCCTATTCGTTAAGTAAGAAGTAAAAGGTAACTGAACAACTTACTTTTTCTTCATCTGTCTCAGCATTAAATGCATTAATTAATTCTATTTCAAACAGATCTATGTACAAGAAGTCTGCTTCTGGGTGTCTATGAATTCCTTTAAGTAGAAAACCTGCAGCATTTTCAATATTATTTTGTTCTTTACTTTCCCAGTAAGCTGCCATTTGCCAGGCTTTAGGTTTTTCTCCATGAATCTGAAAACATAGTGACATAATATTTTGTTATTACCTCTAAGCTGGATATGTTTTTTTAACATAGTTGTCCAAATTTATCTAGTTTTTTTCTAGCTCAGTGTGCTTCTTTCTATAGCATTTTGAAACATTTCTAATTTTTAAGTATGTGCTTTGGTTAGCATCCAATTTTGGCAGCCAAATGAGAGGAATGGCAACTAGAGTTGATTTAACAGTCATACTTGTTCATTTGTATTACTGTAGTACAAGTTATTTTAAAATATTTGATTTCATACCTGTAACATCTGTCCAATTATTGCAGATACAGCATATGCAAACCCAACACTTTGGCAAAACTTGATGTACTCAAAATAAATTGCAATATCATCTTGGAACCTAAATAAAAACTGCTTAAAAACTTTATTGACACGTTTTGCTATGGAGTATTCAATATCGTGTTTTTTCTCCGTCATTTTTGTTAGTTTCCGTCTTTGGACAATGTCTTCGAGTAAGGCTAACTCGTATGCTATATACTGGACAAAGTCATCTTTTCCCTTTACTCTTCTTTGTATTCTGTACTCAAACTCTTTACGCTTTCGCGAAATATCCCTGTAAAATTACATATGTAAAATCTTCATTTATTCTACATAAGTTTATCTTACGATAAAATATATTTACTAACCTTATTTCTTCATCCTGATATAAGCTTGTGCGTTTCATTTGCTCAAGCTCACCTATCATACCCTCAATACGTTGATTTACTTGTTCTGCCATTTTTATTCGTTAGTATTATTCACTAACTAATATAATTTATAAATAAAAAATATTTAAAACGTTTACAGAGTACGTTTTGAGGTTATTGTATTATTATTGATGTTATGAAATTTAACTGATGAACTGTCAATAACTCAATAAAATGTTATTTGGCGCATGTCGATGTCAAAACGAAAGTTATTCATTTAATTTTTTTTATTGTTACAAAAACGTATCATTCAACCCATTCTGCCAATTTCCAATAATTAAATAATTTATCTTATTTTAATCAATAAAGGTGTTTTATACACCGCTAGATGTAAATATATTGTTACCTACTTCTTGTAAAAGTTATTATTTCTATATCTTATTCCGGAAATTAATCAAAATCCGTTCCGTGCTTTTAGCACGATTGTGCAACTGCTTGGACAACAAATCTCAATTAAATCATCACAAAGTACCTGTATAGAGTATGCGCCACAACTAAAGTCTTTCGACATAATTGGAACTAAATCCGATAAGTATGCCTTTGGAGTAATTATAGAATCGTAGACAGAAAATACTACTGTCTACGTATTAATTCCTCCAAGGGTATTCCAAATAGTGGGTTGTCAACAGTGTTTTCATTAAGGAGCAATTTTTTTGTTGGTTTCATTTTGTATTTGGAAAAATATATACGTAATGGAAAACCTTGTTATATAATTTATACATTTTCTATTTCTATATTTTAGTGAACGAGTCATCATACAAAA
>LUGF01050774.1:166447-183633 GCA_001625245.1 Calycopis cecrops | reverse complement strand
TTATACCCCCTTATTAATAAACATAGAATAACTTTATCCAAGTAATAACCTAGTAATAAACTGACATCTGTCAAATTTCATATTAGAAAACACATAAAAAGTCATTGAGTTATATGTACTACGTGTAATAACTCAATGTAAAAAGTATGGAATTTGACGTGGAAAAAGTTATTCTATGTTTATTAATTTACATAAGAAATTTAAATTGCCTCACTCTTAGTTTCACAATCACATCATTAGTCTTAAGTAACATTTAAAAAAAGTCAGTAACATATATTATAAATTTATTAGTTACTAGCTTCCGTCCGCAGCTTCGCCAGCGTGGATTTCGAACTTCAAAAATGGAGTTATTATACACATAAACCTTCCTCTTGGATCACTCTATCATTAAAAAAACCCTATCAAAACCTGTTGCGTAATATTAAAGATACTTATATACATGTAACTTCTAAGCACACAGACGGCGGAAAGCGACTGGGTTCTATAGTACCTACGTAGTGATTAATATTTTGCAATTTTGGCGCAGATTCGTACACAAGACGGTACATTAGGAAAAAGTATAAAAATCCAAAACTATTCAATCAACGTAAAAAAAATATATTATATATTTCTTTAAGGGGTTCAACGCAAGCGAAGCCGCGGAAAAAGCTACAATCTAATAAGACTGATAGTACCTAATACTGCGTCTAAGTGTGTAAAACCACAAAACTGAATGTTATCGCGCATGCCTTATGGCCTATAGCCGTCACTAACATAATGTTATTTCTTTATAGTATAAGGGGGCAAACGAGCAATCGGAGTCATTTTCATGCCTACAGACGCCCATAGACATCCGCATAGCGGTTATACATATCCGTTGCCCTCCTTCCTCCTCCTCCCTTCATGGGCCACCGGCTACTTACACAACGCATGAAACGCGACAATACAGCTGTCACTTCACGCCGGTTTCGAGTAAGCGAGAGGTACCTCCCCGATCGTGCGGACCCAAATCGGCTACATGCATGCATGCATGCAGCGTGGCACTACCTCTTGCTCGTTATACTCACAACATGTAACTGCGTCTCGCCTTTCATATTCTTCTTGATGGCGAACCCCTTGCCTCGTCTGCGAGTCTCCCGCTTCTTGTCCACCATCTCCTCTTCGTTTGTGTCGGACAGATCTGAAATTAAACGATACTAGCAGTGTCTCACGGTATCGCTTGCCGTACAACTTTTTGTAAGAGGTAGTGCCGCGCTGGATATGGATGGAGCGTATATATATAGAGCGTAGCATCCTCGGCGTCAAACGCGTCGACCGGGTGCGGAATACGACGCTACGCTCAACGACCCGCATCGCAGACGTCGGCAACAAGACCGCCCGGCTGAAGTGGGAGTGGGCTGGTCATGTGTCGAGGATGAACGCCGAGAAGCGGGCCCACATAACATCTCAGTGGGCCCCGGACGGAGCGAGACGCCGAGGACGGCCGAGGAAACATTGACGAGACGACCACGATGCCTTCGACAAAAGCTGGTGGGAGAAGTCAAAAGACCGGGATGGTTGGCGAAGTTTGGAGGAGGCTTTTGCCCAGCAGTGGGACAACATAGGCTGAAAAGAAAATAGAAAAAAGTGCCGCGCTTGCAGTCTATTTGTGCCGGCACGACCGGGGCGGTACCCTCGCTTACACGAGACCGGCGTGAAGTGACAGCTGCGCTGTCGCGTTTACGTGCGGTGTGTAAGTTGCCGGTGGTCCTTAATCATCACTAGCAGCCAAATGTCTACTGCTACACACAGGCCTCTCCCAGAGTCCGCCGCCACTCCCCGGTCGCGCAGTTCCAATTTGGTTCAGCGCATTCATGCAGCATGGCACTACCTCTTACTAAAAATGCTAGCGCGCATTCAACTAACGTTCTGTACATACCAGTCAAGTCCTCCAGACATATATCATCCCCTATATGCGTCGTGTCCTCGTCCCCCCCACCCGCCGAGCTCTGCTCGTCCTCGGACAGTTCTAGATCGTCGTAGCCCAATAGCCGAAGTTCGGCTTTCGTCTCGGCCATCTTGTCCAACTCGCAATACTCCTCCTGATACTTGAGAAGGCTTTTGAGGATGCGCACTTCGTATTTACTCTTGTTCCATTCACGTGCCTGGAACAGTTACATACGACGGTTTCATAATATGTCTTTATAAGAGGTTATAACATAAACTTATAGAGAAAAGTGAAACTGCTACTGAATTGGGCCAGCACAATCTGGAATGGGGTACTCTCCTTACATGATTACCTCTAAAAATGATGCCAACTGTTTTTGAGTAGGCGGGGCTAGGGGGCCCATTTGGGAAAGATGTTATAAAGAAGGGTTGTTGGTAATGTAAAATTAACACCGAACATCTTTTCCTATCTTCTCTCCAACGTTTAGATCCGTTAAAAAAATACGTGTGGCACTCGGGGACTGCTACGATAAAACTATTGCATAGCATTTTTTTACTTCACTTTATTTTAAACTATTAAGTTAATTTAAATTTAATGAATTTGTTTTGCATCTATCTATTATTATTAATATTTTTTTTTTCATAATATCGCCAGAATGTTTTGGTAGAATTTACAAATATCAAATTGAATTAGGACAGTTTGGTGTTAGGTTTTATTTTAGTTTTTTTTGATTCGGTCTATGCAACAGCTTAAAAAAAATCCAACTCACAGCATTCCTCGCATCAGCACACGCTTGCTCTATCTGATCGTAGGTCTTCCTGGCGAGAAAGGACACCTCGGCGATGTTGGCGAGGGTGGTGTACGCCTCTCTCGGGACGTCTTTAATGAGTTCATACTCCTTGTGCATGTACTGGAGCGCTTCGTGGTAGCAGCCCATGTCTTTGTACGTCTGGTATAAGCTGGAAATTACATTACAACAAAATTTAGTAAGAGGCATGCAGTGTGTCATTACCATTACATTACAGTGGCCCATTGAGGTGGAATGAGAAAGGAGGGCAGCGCATCTGTATAGTCTCTTTGCAGATGTCTATGGGCGTCGGTCTCGTTTGCTCCCCTATACTATAAAAAAAATTATTAAAAATAGGATAATAGATGGACAAAAATATATATCTGCTGTTTCTTTTTGACATAGGTTTGAATTTAGAAGCTAGGCTTGGATGTTTAAATAAAGGTGCCCTATTATATTAAATTTAATCACTACATGGCGAGAGCTTTTAGCTAGTGCAAAAAAAAATTAGATAAAAATGAAAATTCTATTGCACTGCAATGTGTCGCCATTCATGCTAAAGATAATTACCTAACATAAATAGGTATGAGTGTCTTCCCAGAGTCTCCTGCCAGTTCGGCATGGTCCAACATCTTCAGATAATACTGCACAGCCCCTGGATAATTCTTTACATGGCAGGCACCGTCTCCAAGCTTCTCATAGAGTTTCTTGAATGTCACATGATCGGTCGGATTAGTAGATATCAGCAGATCCTCTGTGTAGCACATGGCAGCGACTGTTGAGAAAAATAATTATGAAAATTGTATAGCAATTAATAAATATTTGTGGGATAGTCACAGCATGATAACCTAGTGAACTGCTGATTTCACTTTTTGAAGTAAGCTATGTTGCTTTCACCCCTATATGTTAGCAGAAACACAAACAGAAGGAAATGTCAGAGGAAAGGAAAAGCGAATGTTTAATTCGCTTTGAATGCAGCAATTATACTACCTCTTACTAATGGGTAGTTCACACTTTGATTTGTGCGAGTACCTGCAGGTATTTAGTGCATGTATTTAGTGATTAGTAGAAAACAGGTGTGGACAACAACTGATTAGTGCACCAGTTTAGTTGAGTGTTTATTTTTATGCGAGTAGACTCGTCCCGCGCGCGCACCCTTTCACTGGCCGACCCCTTCCCGCGCTTCCGCTCTTCCCCTCACTCGCCTGTTGCATGACTTTAATTTACTTCTAAGCTAAACAGTATTGTACACAACATGCACTAATCACTTCCACTATACACTTGCCATTATTACTAAATACTAAACACCTGCACTCGCATTAATCAAAGTGTGAATGGGCCTTAAGATATTGGTCAATCTACAGGGATGCTGTAAAGCTGTATAAAGATACTGACAGCATCCACTTACCAATTTTCAAGTTAGACTCTATATTCTCTCGCTCTTCCTCGTCTGGAGTTTTCAGTTTCCAAGCTTTAAGTAGCACTTGTTTGGCACTCTGATAGTCCGACATCTTACATAGGATGTCTGCTTTAGCTGACAATGTTTCACAAGTTTTTAACACCTGAAAATATATAATACAACTTGTATATAGTTCTCTATTACTTGACCCCTTAATCCTAAGATTTGCTATACATGAAGTTGTGATATAGGGTGGTATTTATGTTCTGATTTTATAGATAACTGTGCTGTTGCATTTCATTCTGTGGAAGGAAGAAGAGGGCAATACATCTGGGTAAAATATATTTTGATGCTTTCTGTGCAAAAATTTGTTTGTCAAAATCACAATATCAAAAGAACTTACCTTGTCTTCCAAGCGACTGGCCACTTCAAGTGCCTTATTCAAGCAACTCAGAGCCTTGGCATTATCTTTCCTTTTATTATAATGAAGTAGTGCCTCTGTTGTGTAGCAATTGTGCAGGACCTCATATAAATCTTGATTTGAACTAATACTTATTGCTTTGTTTATACAATCCAGTGCCTTGTCCAATGAGCCCATGTGTTCTTGGACTACTCCAATGTTGAGTAGCAGTCGCGCTCGCATATCCATTAACTCTGCTTTGTTTATTTTGCCATTTAATCTGAAGAATTGAGCATATTAATTAATAACAACATTTTAGAAATATTGCTTAAAATAATGCACAGGATGATATTTGAATCATTCTTCCACGCTTTATTATGTTGTATAATATATTGTGTGTATTTATTTATTGCTTTTTTTATGGAATCAACCAAAAATATTTGCTCCCTGCATAGAATTTTTCAATTAAAATTTAATATAAACTTTCTATAATAAATTAAAAAACATACTTTTCACAAAGGACAAGGCTTTTCATAAAAGCCTTTTCTGCAGAGATCAATGATGATTTAGCTTCATTATCCACGGTCGAACTTTGTCCTCGAAGAAGATAAATCCTTCCCAAAGTAGCCATGGCTCTTTGTTCTTCTACCAAGTTATTTAGTTCCTTGGCAATAGCTTGAAAATTTAAAAAAAACTTTTGTTTTAACAGTCGAACCATTTACATACTAGAAAATTACTGTAATATATATTAATAAGTGACTGTGGAGGACAGTATTCCAAGTTTTGTTTTCATCTACTTTTGCCTCATACATTATTACTACCATGCTGGTAGGAGTTTTCATAAAATACTGAATGGTTAAAAATCCAACACTAATTTATAGCTTTTCAACAGTTTTATTTGCATGAATTTATATTTTTCAACTTTTTGAATCTAACCAGGTTATGTTTGAACAGGAAGATCCACTAAGATAGCTCACGCAATCAATGTAGCAATAAAAAAGAACACATTTTTTTTAAATAAGAAAATATTTCCTTTATTAAACAAAAATACACATGAAGTGATACATAAAAGCATGCAGTGCATCGGAATGTTCGCAGCGGCACATTCTTTTATGTGACCATACGCAAGCACTGTAGTTATCTTGTAAACAGACGGTGGGGCAGCATCTACAGCTTACTGAAGTTGATAGGGAGCAGATAAGACTTCAGGCATGTTAGTCATTACCGCACAATTTCAAGCTAAATTGTGCGGCAATGACTATATTAAAATTTTTGTTGTGTGTTTTCTTTGTGTGCGAATAAAATTAACATAGGTCCATAAGTGATTTCTAACAACGAAAATGAGTCTTTCTTGATTAATAAATAATAATAGTAATAATAAATAAGAAACCAGCATTTTTGCATACTATGTCAATATAATATATAATCAGAATCTGATGATCAATGTAAAACTTAAAAGTGTTATGATGTATGTGCTGTTGGTGTTCAAAATTAAATAAATAAATATGGATAACTGTTACCAAATTAATTTAACCACCAAACCGCCAAATTCAACCCAAATCTCATAGTGATTTTAGCAGCAGGAGTAGAAATTAGTAAAATCTACGAATCTAATCCTGATTATATTAATTTAACCATTGAAAGATGGTTCATATAACTTGCTTATACGTACCCAAGTGTCTCTCCTCATATTTTAGTGCTTTATCAAATTCAGCCAAAAGCATGTACATTTCACCAATCATTCTGTTACAAGTGGCCCACTCCAAACGCAGACCGAGCTCCTTACAAATTGCAGCCTCATTTTTATACTCGTCCAGGGCATCGCTATATCGACTGTTTTTATAATAATACGTTGCTAAATCATTACATGCTTCGGCTAGTAGACGCTTATTGCTTCCATTGAGTGCTTTCTTTTTCTTTCGTATAAATTCTGAAAGGAAAGTAACTTTTTAAGCTTATCCAATAAATTTAATATATTCGTTGAAACGTAACTATTGACATACTTTCTTCCTCCATATTATTCAATCATTAAAAATAATTATTTACTTATAACTTGTTTACTGTTTACATAAAATCCTATAATTTAGCGCTAAATTTTTCTAGACATCGAAAACATAACTTTCCTGACACATTTGTCTAATGTCATTTGCGATGGCATATGGCTGTCACTGTCACTTACTCTACTTCTTCTTGGCTATGGCTCCATCGCTACAGATTGCGATGATTCTGCCAATGTCAGAGTTGAGAAGACACGTGGTAGATTTGATTACAGCTCAATCCTCAATAAAAAAACAACTCTGGACGCTATTTGAGATGCTAATCTGTGATACATGAAACAAAAGACAAACACAATTTGTATGTTATTAGTAGAGACAAACAGAGGGTTAAACATAGAACAAGTTTTAGGGAAATAGGGGATAACTATTAACATATCAAACTATCAAATTTTATAAGTTAATATTGTTAGTTTTAATAAATTTTGCTAGGGAGTATACAGTTGGGTTATGAACCGAAGACAATAGGTAATTAAAATTAACTGGGCGGGAACCTCTAGTGACAATAAATCATACAAAGCAACTGATAATAATAAGGGGCAATGGCGAAAGATATGGTCAATAGTCCCTTCATGTAGGCCACATTCACAAAGGGAACTATCGCGAATATGTAATTTAGATAAAAACACGGGAGAACAATTGTGTTCTAACCTTAAACGTGACATGACTGAGGTGGTTTGTTTTGGTATATCTTTCAGATTATAAAACCATGATTTTGTTGGTATTGATGGTTGTAACTGCCAGTACCATTTGCCTGAAATTAAACGAGCTCTTTGCCAGTGCTGGTCCCAAGATTTGAACATATCTGTTCGAACTGTGCACCTAAGGTCCCTAGTATATGTTTGGTTATAAGAGCTTAAACCCAATGATACAGCCTCTTTGGCACAAGCATCAGCACACTCTTTACCAACCATCCCCTTGTGGCCGGGTATCCAACCTAGAAGAACATGTATATTCAACAGATGGCAGTTATATAAGGCTTCCTTAAGACTGTTTAATAATATAACTTAATATAAGACTTAGATTACTTTTTGTATGAAAAGAGGGCTTCATGATGCCTTGAAGGGAGCTTAAACAGTCTGAAAAGATTATTAATTTATTGAGATGATGTCATGTGACTGTTACTCATTGTTCATTTAACAGTTTAGTCCAGTCCCCCACAATTTATGTTTCGTTCTTAAGGACAGGCTAGGATCATAAGACCATCCCGCCACTTTTTCAGTCATTTATTTTGTATTTAATTACATTGTCTCATTTCGTGGAATATTAAATATATTCCACTAATGAGACAATGTAATTAAATAGTCTTCAGTTTTATAATAGCCGCTAAAAGGCGCGTGGACTTTTGGCCTCAGTACCCCACAGATCACGCAGTCTTTTATTTTTACAGATAGATAGGAATATTTTCATTCTTTATTTTTCCTTTAATAATAAATTATTATTATAGTGGAACCTACTTATAAAGGAATTTCAAAAGTAGTTATTTTAATATAAATTATATCAATTATAACTCTACGTATGCATTGACTGTTGTCTTTGATTATACAATTTATTAATCTGGATTCAAAGTATTAAATCTGTATAATTTTCAGCCTAATAAATTAACTACACGTTGCCTGAAAGTATAGCAAACATACATACAAACTTTAACGTAAAACTAACTCAAAAGTGAATAGTCCATTACCATTATCATATTAAAAAAATGTACAGCTGATGCTTGTTGTGAACGAAACGTCCTGTCAGCTTTCTGTTCTAATGTCAACATAGATTTACGAAACGCGTACATTTATAGTGTTATTAATTGTTTTTTTAAATCAAACCTAAGATTTTTGATTAAAATTTACTAAAATTAAGTTTTTAAATAGTGTATACAACTTTCGTTTTGTGAGAAAGACTTTTATACTGTGTAATTGAAGTGTTAAAAATAATATTTGTGTACACAAACCGGCGACAACGGCGTCTGTATTCCTGTTGCGGGTAAGTAATTTTTAATTTATCAAAGCTGAATTAAAATTGTAACAGTTTTTGAATGAATTATGATATATATTTTACTATGTCATTGATAATTGTGATGATACTGAATTTTATTTTACTTGTAATTAGAAATTAAAGTTTTTTAATACTACAATAATGCCGAATGAATTCTTTTTTTTCGTAATTTTAAGAGAACGGATAAAAAAAATCAAGGCACCTAGAAAAAAATATTTACTAGAGTTTTAGGCCTTATTAAAGTTATGTTAATTTTTTTTAAATCATTATTTTATATCTGACCCTCAGTTTCAGTTGTGTAAAATCTAGCCCAAAGAAACCATTCATTTTTATAGACTTCAACTGGAACATTTGTTTCACGTAACTTACTAATATTATAAATGCGAAAGTTTGTATGTTAGTTTGTTTGTTTGTTACTCCATCACGCAAAAACTGCTAAACCGATTGTCGTGAAATTTGGTACACACATAGAGGGTAACTTGGATTAACACATAGTATAGGAGTTTTTATCCCAAGAAAATGTTCCTATGGGATGCCATGGAATGATTTTCTATTTTCCACGGGATCGAAATTTATGTGGGTGTAACTGCAGGGTGCAGCTAATTATTTCTATAGTTTATATATTATGTTGTTACATAAACTACAACATCCTCTGGTCCCTTATTAATATTCACTCAGTAGTTTTCGAATGAGAGAGTAACAAACATCCGTACATACATCCATCCATCTTAACTTTCGGATTATAACATTTCTACTCTATCTATCTTTTACAGTTGATATATGGTGTGTGTGTGTATATGTCTATACATGCAACATGTAAATGTGACTAAGAACTTATAGTATGAAATAACATCTTAGTTTACGTGTTGGATAAACATCAAATTAATTTCAATTTCCAATCCATAATCACACCGTAAGATCTAATAGTTGTTCCTTGAGTGTGTTACCAGCCCGCTGCCACACAAGAATTTTACGTAAGTGCACATACGTGGAACACATCTTTGTTATACATCACAGTAGAGAGTGTGGAGTAGTGGTACACTTGTGAAGGTTAGTCGGCAGCTGATGGGTACGTCTACTTTGTGCCCGCCTATCGGAGCCACAATGAGACGCTAACATTTGTCATGCAGCATACTCCCACACAGTGGCGTAACTACAGGGTGGCAAGTCGGCAAAATGCCACGGGCCCCCAGCCGGAAGGGGCCCCCGGTCAGAGGAGAATCCCAACTCTCAACATTTATTATTACACATTTAGTAAAAAAAAAAAGCTTCTTTGATGAATTTGCCACGGGCCTCGAGTCGTATAGTTACGCCACTGCTCCCACAGTTCACCCATGCTCATGATATCACACTGTCGTAAGAGGGATCATTTAAGTATTATGTGAGCAGATTCTTTGTAATATTTAACCCCCCCTCCCCCCTTGTCAGCAATAATGTGTAAGTATTTCTTGAATTTACAAAGAAATAAGCAAAGCTAATGCTCAGTGCTTACGTAATACTTACATGACCTCAGAGTGCCTAACCACAACCGTAGAGCGTCAGAATCCGCGTACTTATTATGATTGACATGATGTATAGTATAGGGGGGCAAACGAGCAGTAGGAGCCATTTACATAACCACCGACGCCCATAGACCGCATGGAGGCCATACAGATGCGTTGTGCTCCTTCTTTCAAAAGTCACCGGATACACACGCTCCGCACAAAACGCGACAGCACAGCTGTTTGCGCCGGTGTCGTGTCACCGAGAGGTACCTCCCCGGTCGTGCCAGTCCAATTTGGCTGCAATGCAACGCTGCCTCTTACTAATTCATTATAATCGCACGAATAACCTTCAGATAGATAATCAAGCGAATCAATTAGCTAAGTGGCACCTTATACGCATGCTACGTTTATGGACCTCGGACAATCGCCAGCGAAATCGGTAGGAAATAGGAATCCTATTAGTTAATGAGATTACTAATCCACGATTATAGTGCGGTAATTATAAGTTCATTTCTTACTCGGAAGAAAGTAGTAAGTAGTAAAAGGTAGTATGTAAGTAATAAGAGGTGGTAAGTGATTAGTAAGAGGTGCATGCAGCGTTGGGCCGGCACGACCGGGGAGGTAACTTCCGCTTATACGACACCGGCGTCATGTGACGGCTGGGCTGTCGCGTTTCGTGCGGTGTGTAAGTAGAGGGCGCCCAGTGGAAGGGGGGGAGGTATGTGCCCAATATATCCCCCTTACTATGGGTGTCGGTAGTCATGAAAATGACTCCGACTGCTCGTTTGTATATTGTTGAGAGAGGAAGGCTGTTAAATGCGCATTGGACAGTAAGCTGTGATCTTGATAGCGTTAAAAATAAAATAAAATAAAAAATTACGAAAAGGTGATATTAATATGTTACTCAGGGAGAACTAAGCTTTGTTTACATTAATTTTGGTTTATCACGCCCAGGTATGTTTAATCCAACATAGCGTATGGATAGGATAAGCCGCAAGCTCTATAACCAGCGATGTCGCTATGAGTATTCGTCTACACTGCACTGCAACAAAAAAAAAAAGATTCCAGCCCGGGGGGTCCGGGCCCCCAGTCATGATAGCTCATAGAGCTCTTCTAGCTCATGACCTGTGTCGGCCACTTTTTAGCTGCCGCGCGTGAGCTGCTTCCCTCCGTTAGAGGTGGGGAGAGGACAACCGCTGTCCTCGGCCAAGATAATAATAATATAACCTATTAATCGCAATAGTCCGGTTTGCCTTCTCCCAGTAGCTGGGAAAGAAGGGGGGGTCTGCCCCCCATCGACCACAAATACAGTGGCTTGAGCTAACCCCAGGGTGCTCGCCACTCATATCGATGGAGCTGCACTGGCTTTCAGCCCAAGCATAGTTCTACCTAAAAAAAAAAAAAAAATTCCAGATATTGCTATTATTTTTATTGATATTGCGTTTTCATCGAGCAATAAATGTTTTATTGTTCCACTGCTGAGCTGTAGACATATTATGCAGGTATATGCGAAGATATGCTTGAAAAGGACGTCTGCTAAATAGATTTCGCTTGTATTCTGGATTGCATTCGTGTATATTTGCGTCAAACAATGTTCCAATTGATCCCATTCTGTTTAATTATTTATTTCAATTACAAAAACTTGTATTTACAGCTAAATAGCTAACACATACACATAATTAAATAAATACATTTATTGTTAATTAACAATTACATTTTTTTAATAAAATTATCAACTTTTTTAAAATTAATATCTATGTTTTCATAATATTTGGTGCTGACCTTAACAAATTGGCTTGTATTTATTGTAAACATATCGATAGTGGAATCTGGTGTTATGAATTTATTTAATAACATTGCGCCCCTCGGTTTCACCCGCGTAAATTTCATTAACGTGGAAAATAAAAAATCATCCCATGGCATCCCGTAGGATCATTTTTTAGGGATAAAAACTATCCTATGTGTTAATCCAAGTTACTCTCTATGTGTGTGCCAAATTTCATGAACATCGATTCAGCAGTTTTTGCGTGAAGGACTAACAAACAAACAAACATACAAATTTTCGCATTTATAATATTAAGTAGGATACTGAGTGCGTCGGTGCGCTCCCGGCGGCGGCGCGCGTCCGCACTGCGTCCACCGCGACAGCGGTCGGGAGCTCCTCGACACATCACGATGCGGTGCCCACAGTCCACAGTTACTCAGTGCCACGGGATTGTCCCTTTTACTATTTAACAATAAATAATAATGTAGCGCGAGAGCGCAGTTTCGCCTCAACTCTAATGTATCTGTTATGATAAAAACCACGCCCGCATTACATTAATTGTCGTAACCTGTAATAAAAAAAAGAACTTCGGTCCTACCCTCGCGAAGGGAGCTACCAGATGTTAAGTAAAGAGTCCGGAAAACGTACGTAAAGATTTTGTGGCAGTTTGAGAATTTAAGCTTACTTAACAACTAGCTGTGCCCCGCGGTTTCAACCGCGAAATCCATATAAACTTCAACACCCTATTTCACTCCCTTAGGGGTTGAATTTCTAAAAATTCTTTTAGCGGATGCCTACGTCGTATCATCAACCTGGATGCCAAATTTCAGCTTGATCCGTCCAGTGGTTTGGGCTGTGCATTGATAGCTGGCTATGTCACGTTTGAGTTTTATATATATAGATTTTAAAAAAAGTTAGAAGGTAGGTACTACACGGACGCGGTAAGTTGGGACCTGGCAAGAATGCGAAGAATGCTCTCTACTCTCTACCCCCGCACTTCCCCCGATGTTGCCCTAATATGGCGACATCGGGGGTGGTGCGGGGTTAGAGAGGCAGAGAGGGGAAAGGAATTTTTGCCAGGTCCCAACTTAAGGCGTCCGTGTAGTATACCTAGGTACAATAATATAAGGGTGTAGGTTAATAAGATATTTGTTTACTGAAATGGCAGAATGTTTCGGAAACTGTTTTACAGTACGAAACATCTGCCTGTTTTGTATATTCGAGCAAATAAAACACTTTATTTCTTTCTTATGTAATAATTTTATTTACTGCTGATCTCGGGAACTTCCTCTAACTTTTGCACATGAAGTATATTATTGAAAATTATAAAAAATCTGACGATCGTAATATGCCGTATATTACGATCGTCAGATTTTTTATAATTTTCAATAATATACTTCATCATAGATCTGATAAGAGTCCAAAAATTTTGAAATATCGGGACAAATTCTGAGACATGGTAACCCAATTTTCTATGCAAAAGGTCTTAATCTTGGTAATGGCGTATTCAACCAAACGTTCGATCTCGAACTAGGCCATGGGATGTCTAAATCCACAAAATGTATAACGTGGGACTCATACATAAATACAGTACATAGTTCATACATGTCTACATTCCCGCATATATATCCCGGTTATGGCAGGCGACGTCCCGGCGCCTGAGTAGGCGCCGCTATGACCTTCCCTATTTAACGCCTTAGCACATGATCATGGATAGTACATGATACACGAAAATTTAAACATTCTTTTGACATTAATATACATACTTACGTCATAATGGATACCTCCATTATGACGTCATAATGGAGGTCAATAAGACGTTACACATTTTTTTTAGGAAGTAGAGCTATGGGCATGTGTATGGTGCGGTGATTACTAGGTAATTTCCTACTCGGAAGTAAGCGGTAATACCACGCTGCCTGCATGCACCATTGGGCCGGCACAAGCGGGATGGTACCTCTCGCTCTTATAATATCGCTATGAAATGACAGGCTATGCGTCGTGTTTCGTGTGGTGTGAGTATCTGGTGGTCCATGGTGGAAGATGGATAAACGGGGGCAGCGCCCCTGCATGGTCTCTGTTCGGATGTCTATGGGCGTCGGTTCTTGTGTGGCCCATTGGAGGGGAAGAAGAACGAAGGGCAAAGCATCTTCATATGCCATGTCCATAGTCGTAGGTAGTCTAAAAAAGGCGTCCTGCTCGTTTGACCCTTATACTATAAAAAAGAAATATATATTACCCAGTTTTTGCAATTTAGATAATTTTTCCTTTATAGTCTTATTAATCTAATATTCTGCTTGTGCCCCCTCCATTATGCTTTTAAATTATCTCCTTCATTACGAACAATTACCTATTGTTTTCTTGAACGCATAGAATAGGACATAGACGATATTTAGATAACAATAACAACTCACCTTCAAGGCGGTTCTCAAATGATGTAGGCGGAGGGAGTCGACGACGATCTATACATTAACAGGTGCAACGCTGCATCTATGCGGCCGTATTGGTTTGGCCGGGAAGGAGGGTTGCGAACTCCGTCGATCAGACATCCGGGAGGATAAAAAAGAAGCATATTACCAGATATATATTTAAAAGTTCTATGATGTCATGAACAGTGGTCGGAAGGCATTTTTGACTCTTTGTGATTACAAAAATTAAATTTGGCCACTGCCCGCCAGGGTTGCACGCCGCGCCGCCCGCCAGTCCGGGAGCTTTTCCCTGCGTTCCTGGAGCCGGGATTAAAATCGTAACCACTTTTTTCCGGGAGAATCCCGGAAATCCGGGAGAATTGGCAACCCTACCAGGAAGGTGCTTCTCGCATATACGACACCAACGTAAAGTGACAGCTGTGCTGTCGCGTTTCGTGCGCTGTGTAAGTGGCGGCTGGATGGAGAACGGAGGAGGAAGGAGAGCAATTTATCTGTATGTTATACTATATAAAAAAAGATTTTTCTTGCTCCTCATTATGTCTTATCATTATTATTCTCATCACATAAATATGCTGGTTGCGAAAACTTAACACCATCTTCGGACATTCCACCACCACCTTAGATCCCCACGGATCTGATCGTAATTAGTCTTAGCCTTATCCAATACCTTTATCCTTCCACATTCACATTCTACATCTGTCCATTTATCTGCCAATGCCCGCATCAATATATTGAATGAGACCGAGAAAATGTCGATCTCAAATCCGAATAGAAAATGATTTCACCAATAAATATCCTAGCATCGGAAAGGATCCGGGCTCACGTATGCATCCGATTCGCGCGGATTGGAACGCGAAGGTGGCCGGCGAACCGGCAAAACTGGGCCATGAAAATGTTTATCGCTCGTATTTCCACCTGCATTTTCTCCGCGATTATCGGTTTCGATGTCTGTATCTGTGCAATATGTTTTCACATTAGTTTGCATCTTGTAAGTGGTTATAGTACATGCTACTATAAGCAATGATACCATTTGCAAGATTTTATGTGGACTTTGTAGTTACTCTATATATGGGATCACTTAATATGCTCATCTCAATGTTGCAATGCTAATTGCGGGACATGAACATCTTATCAGCAGCAGCTAGAAGACGAACCCCATAAAGCACTTCGAGTTACGATTACAAGCTGCTGTCAAGACCCCAATGAAGGGAATACATTTAGCAGCGGGCTAAAGAAAAGTTGACAATGACGGTGATAGCAAATTGATGCGAAACAAAATTTGAGAGAGATGGGAGAGGCCTATGTCCAGTGAACTGCAATAGGCTGATGATGATGATGAAAATTTGACATTGCCTGGAATAATAAATGTTAACGTAGGTTTTACCTATTACTGATACAGGTTTAGGTGTTTATTTTAAGCTTTTGTTATCTACAACATATATAAAAGCATTGTGCGTAAAGTGCATCATGTTCCGACTTCCGTAGCAGAACTGGAAGTCCCAGGTTTGATCAGAAGTATAATTGAGAACCCTTTATCAGCTCGGTGAGCGCGTTAAGCCCTCGGCCCAGAGCCTGATTTCTTTCTGGTCGTGTCTAACTGCCGTCCAATCGGATTAAGGGAACGAGCATTGAGGGAATAAAGAGCACAATTGTGTCTGCGCTGTGCGCACTCACTTGTAGACAGTACTATAAAGCCCAATATTACTCGTTTTATGTTGGGCTTCTATAAATTAAAATCTTTGTTGTGTGTTTTCTGTATGTGTGCAAATAAAACTAACATAGGTCAATAAGTGATTGTATAACTAACAATGAAAACGAGTCTTTGTTACTTGATGAATAAATGATAATAAATAAAAATAAAATAAAAATATTGGCCCATAGAGGTGGGAGGAGAATAGGCTATTTAACCTCTACGCGGATGTTTTTGAGCGTCGGTAGATATGAAAATAACTTCCACTTCTTTTTTGCGCTCTTATACCTACTATATAAAAAAACTAGCTTTGCCTCGCGGTTTCAACCGCGAAATCCATATAAACTTCAACACCCTATTTCAACCCCTTGGGGTTGAATTTCTAAAAATCCTTTCTTAGCGGATGCCTACGTCGTAACATCTACCTGGATGCCAAATTTCAGCTTGATCCGTCCAGTGGTTTGGGCTGTGCGTTGATAGATGGCTATGTCACTTTTGAGTTTTATATACATATATAGATTTTATATATATAGATAATAAATCATAGAACTGACCTGGATCTGTGATATTAGTGTTATCGATATTCAACGTTAATCCAGTCAAGTACGTCAACTACTTATTTTAATGAGTTAATCTCTTAATGCTCGATATGATCTCAACTCAATCCATGCGATTGTTTATGCTAGCAAGAGGCGATTGTGGTTGTTTCGCAGGTTTGATTATAATAATGGGAAAGGTTATTGTCTGAGATTTATTGCATAACATGACTATGCTTAGCTACTTGTGAGTTTACTCGTTCATTCGATGGGCAATATGCAATCTTTGAGCATCTTTCTGCCTATCTATATTGTATATATAACTAGCTGCGCCCCGCGGTTTCACCCGCGTAACTTTCGATCCCGTGGGAATATCGGGATGAAAAATAGATGTTGGCCGATTCTCAGACCTACTCAATATGCTTACAAAATTTCATGAGAATCGGTCAAGCCCTTTCGGAGGAGTATGGCAACGAAAACTGTGACACGAGAATTTTATATATTAGATATAAAACTCAAAGGTGACAGCTATCTATCAACACACAGCCCAAACCACTGGACGGATCGGGCTGAAGTTTGGCAAATCTTGAAATAAACTAACAGTTTTGTAAAGTAACAATTCCGTACACAATTCGAACGCGCAGTTAATTTACTGTAAATGTCGTAGATGCGTGACTAAGATGATTGCGGATAGTGTCGGTGCATAAATAGCCCGCATATGCGTGGTCCATGCGAGACGCATATGCG
>LUGF01050774.1:133108-148535 GCA_001625245.1 Calycopis cecrops | reverse complement strand
TTCGCAATTGCTCGATATTGCATTATTTATATGTCCTGCAGGCTTGAGCAGAGTACTATAAACTATAGTAGATAGCTATTATATCGAAAATGCCTGGAATAGCTCCTTAATAGAGGAAGAGAGGTCCTTAGGACACCTTCCGATATCGCTCAAGCGAATCGTACTTACCGTACTTTTTTTCCCGTACTTACTTCGGAACACATGTTTGGTCTTTGACACAAAGTCAAAAGTCCAGTCTTAAGGTTTGCCAAAGGGCGATGAAGCGCAGTCTTTTAGATGTCAAGTTATTGGACAAACTCCGAAACACCGAACTGCGATCCGGCACAAAAATCTGTGATGTGGGTCTCAAAGTCGCGGAGCTCAAATGGAGCTGGACATGTCTGCCGCAGACCTGACGAGTCTTGGGCAAAAATTACCACTTTATCGGACCCAGACACAAAGAGGCGACGCGGCAGACCAAAAAGGAGATGGCGAGATGAACTCGACGTATTGTACGACGTATGCCTGATTGGATTGAGAAAGCTCTGAACAGGGAAAAATTTAAAATGGGAGGAGGCCTTTGTCCAACAATGGGACACATAATGGACTTGATATAGCCACTAGCCACTGTATAGTGGCTACAACAACAACACACAAGCCGGTTCCCTATGGGGATAAGCAGAGAGAAAGCTTAGTGCCTCATGTTGATATTGTTACAGTAGTGTTGATTCCCCTACGTAAAATAATTCCTTCATATCGCGTGATGCGCGATTAAGAGGTAGTGCCATGCTGCATTGTAATGGAATTGGGTCGCCACTACCGGGGAGGTAGGTACCCCTGGCTCACATGATACCTACTGCTATGAAGTGACCGCTACTCTGTCGCGTTTCATGCGATTTGTGAGTAGCCGGTGGCCCTTAATAGGGGAAAAGGAGGGCAAATATGTCTTATCATCTTCCCCTACAGAAGGCCACCAGAAACTCGCAAACCGCACGAAACGCGACATCATGGCTGACATTAAGCGATATAATATTAGCAATAGGGACATCTCCTTTTGTATTAACCCGATTATTTTTTTTTACATTTTCATTATATCTCTCACTAACTTAAGTGAAAGAATAAAAACCCTTCGCCCTAGTTATATTTTCGCAGCAAACACATTCAGAACTCGCCGTAATGAATATAATTTCGCGGACTTTTTAACCCAGTGACCCGGTGACGTCACTCATATACATCTGGGTCAATTTTCAGCCATCTTGAAAATCTTACCCATTGATTCATAGTTTCCAACACAATGAACTTTGTCTGAGAGAGGCATAAATATCTATCTAAGACTCGAGAGATATATCTATAGTAATGTTATAAATGTGAAAGTGTGTTTGTTTGTCTGTCTTTCACTTTAAAACGGAGCAAGGAATTGGTGTTGTTTTTTATGTAAGGATATGGCCATGGAGTGGGGATGGGGAAAGGGGGAAACGGATCTGTATAACGTCTGTGCGTCGGTCGGATGTCTATGGGCGTCGGTAGTCGAGAAAATGACTACGACTGCTCGTTTGCCCCTTATATTGTAAAAAAATATAACATTCAAAAATCTGCAGTTTTGTGTTTGGCTAAGGACCAGAGCCAAGTAATTCTTTTTTTTTATGATATAGGAGGGTAAACGAGCAGCCCGAGCCATTTTCATGACTATCGACGCCCACAAATATCCGCATAGAGGCTATACAGATGCGCTGCCCTCCTTTCTCTTCCCACCTTCATGGGCCACCGGCTACTTACACACCGCACGAAACGCGACAGCACAGCTGTCACTTTACGCCGGTCTCGTGTAAGCGAGCCTTCGCCTGCACAGCGCTCTTATAGGCTCTTTGAGTTACATAATTTAAACTTCTTTTTCCGAAATGAGAAACCAGAATTCATTAGCAGCCAGGAGTCGGACAGGGACATAGACTTCCTAGTGGACGCCACAGTTCACAGCCTTTGCCAGAATGGCGAACCAGGGGCTCAAGCATGTGACAGCAGCTCCAACAAATCTGCTGATAGCAGATATGTGTGTGTTTGTGTTTGGGCCTAAGAGTGCCTTCGCCATGACTCTGATAGACTAAGCTATCTAACTGACCTACATAATAAACTAACTGATGATAAAAACCCGTTAAGTCTTCGATTGGATCGCCCATTTGCAAATGTGATAAAACCTTATTCGTCTAAAGTAACTGTTCGCATTTGTGTATTCAGTGTGGTGTGTTTATATGGTTTTATTACAACGTTTTCAATTACCATATTATAATAGACGCTGTGAAGAACATTTCCCAGAAAAAACGTATGGCTTTCATTCCATTTTTGGATAAAGGTCAACGGTTTTATTTCGTATTTCATTTTCTTAGTATCTTTTTGAGATAATATTATTCGAAGTAGCACCCACTCAATATTAATAATTAGTATCATCATCCTGTTACCCATTACCGTGGCCACTGTCTTACAGATCGCGCGTTCGAGTCCCATCCTGGTCAGGCGTTGTAATAAAATACAGTTTTGTTGTCTAGAACCTGTAATACAAGTCTATAATACGCTCTTAAGTAGGTGACAGTAGTATATCTCTTCTACCCACAGATGATAATTATTATCTATTATTGTTAATATTTTCTTCATCTTCTTTCCAGTGAGAAGTCATAAATATACAGGGTTATTTTTGGTCACAGGCCAAATTTTCAGGTTTGGTTCAGAATCAATAATACATTCGATTTATGAAATAAAAATATTAAAAAATTAATTAGATACAATTACTTTGTCCCATGTTGTAAAACATATTTCTTGGTGCATCACACTCGCTACTTACGGTAGGCCTATGTCACTGACCTTGAAATCAATACATTTCGTGTAAGAACAACAATCGATGTATTTTTAAGGACCATTTCAAATCGATTTTTATGTAACAAAATATTACAATTAGACGATAAAATTTAAAACCACACAACCACACACCCTTGGAATGATATTTACTTCCTAGTTCCTTATCTTAAAATTTGGCCGGTCACCAAAAAATTACCCAGTATATTAAAGATCATTACATAAATACTGGTTTTAATTCGATATTTATTTCCTTTTGCTTATTGGTAGACAAGTAACGTTAGTTTAAATATTTTAATTAGTAGTAATTATTAATAGTAGGTAATTAGTAGTATTTAGAAATTAGTAAAAGTAACTATCCATTTCCGAAAAAAATATATTTCATATAAAATATGGTCTCTATGTTACATTTTAGATCTAGTGCTATAAAATATCATATGCAACTGCAATGTCCCGCTAATGAGAGGATATCCTCAAGACTTCTTTGTCTGGTTCAACGAAGTTCGCTTTGTAGTGGCCGTCTAGACAGATGTGCCTGTTGTGTATAACGGCGTGTCAGTTTAGACCGCTGATCACCATGGTATGGATAGCCGACACTGTACTCTGTAGTTCTGTACCATTGAGACATCTTGAAGTATCAGCGTGCTCGCGTTACTGGCGAGGAAACTAAAATATGTTAGAAATGTTCCGAGTCAGCTTGATTCGAATAATACAGCAATACTCGGATAAGCGAGTACCAATTAAAATATTTAATTTCTTTTTCTTTTTCGAATCATCTACGAAGATTCGAGTGTTAATATTTCGGACACTTGTCTTTGTAAAAGGTGAAAGATTTATACGTTTTGTAGGGAATCCAGGCGGAAAAATAGCTCATCTTCATACGCATATCCTTATGCATTCCGTATGTATATTATCTACGTGAGAAAAGAACCCACAACTTTCATTAATCGGTCAGTCAAAAGTACTTGATTACTAGACTCTGGTATTAGAATACTTAGTTCAAACCTTCGACTCGAGTACTGCGTCGTTCTCTTAATACGAGTACCAAAAAAAACATATTTTGACAAATTTTTTAAATGTTTGAAAACTTGATGAGTGTACACTGAGAATGTTTTCGTATACTGTTGACCTTATAAGCTATCCATATACATTATAGATATCACTGGTTTAGACTAAAGCTAGACATACTCAATATGGCAATATTGGTTTGTTTTTTAAGCTCATCTATTTAAAAACCCTGTTTTGCCATTTACGCTCATCAGTTTTGTATTTTTAATGTTTACTATCATCATATATCCGTCATATTTTCGATTTGATGATGAGCGTCGGCTTAATTGCTATTCCAAAAATGAGTTTAATAAAGAAGTTAACGGGAAACGTTTAACCGACTATTCAACAAGTTTGTATGTACTGTTATAGGTTCATTGTTATGTATTTGATTAACAGCGTTCCAGGGCATGAGTGCAATAAGGTATAATTTTATATCATCATCATCAGCCTATTGCAGTCCACTGTTGGACATAAGTCTCTCCCACAACACGCCACTGGCCTCGATCTTCGGCTTACCTTTCCCACTACTCGCCCACAGCTTTGCGTATGTCGTCGCTCCATCTAGTCACGGGGTTATGATGGGGACGTCTGTCCCATAATTTTATGTGAGTAATTATTTCTGTTAATCTATAGCTTGCATCAAAATCTCTTCTAATATTATACCCAAGGCTGATGAGTTTGTACGGAACTCTTTTATCTCGGGAACTACTAAGCACTAACACAATTTTCCAAGTTTTTTCGATGGTGTGACTAGTCTAAGTCTAGAAGTAATGGACACAAAGGCAGTGACTCTACAAATACGAAACTATTATAATAAAATATAAATATTTCGAGTTGTCTTTTAGTTGCGCTTATCGAATGAAACCCTGAACGATGCTTAACCCGAGAGCCTCGCACTGGGTCAATAGGTTGGGTCTTGAGGGCCTTGTCTCGAGCACTTGAGGGTTAAGTCTTGCGTGTATTAAAAACTGCCTTCGCGAGACAATGCAGATACGTCGCTTATTTAAATATTTACCGTGCTAGTTTAGACTGTGTGTACAACGATTCTTTGTAAGAGGTCGTGGCGTGCCATTGCATCTGAAATGGGCCGCCACGACCGGGCGCTCGCTCACACGACGCCGGCGTAAAGTGACAGCTGTACTGTATAGTGTTACGTGCAGTGTTTTCGGTGCCCTGTGGAGGTGGAAAGAAGAAGGAGAAGAGAAGAGAAGAAGAAGGAGAGGACGCGTCGCCGCGTCTGTATAACCTATAGCATATGTTTTTTTTTATAGTTTATGGCATAAGGGTTTTCATAATTCACACCAAAAGCGCGGCGAAGGGCAGCGAAGCGGAGCGCAGTTTATGTGTCATATGAATTTCAACTTTATTTTCATTAATATAGTACTTAATATCGAATTCTCGCGACTTCTGGCGCATTTCAGCGACTTCCCGAGCATTCGCGCGAAACCGTGCGCCTTCCCTACCGGGCGGGTCGCTTCGTTTCGCTGCGCTTCGCCGCGCTTTTGGTGTGAATTGACCCTAAGGGTAGCAACTAGCATTCCGAGTCAATTTTAGGTAGCCTATAGACATCCGCATAGAGATGCATGCAGCAGAGCTACCTCTAGCTAAGTGCCCCTTGAATAACAAATTTTCGGAGTATAATCAATTACTTTTAAGGCGATGTCAAGTGAGCAAGAGATACCATTCTAACCCCGATCGTGCCGGTCCAATTTAGCCGCAATGCAGCACGGGTCTATCTCTTACTAAACCTTTTTTTTTTTATGGTATAGGAGGGCAAACGAGCAATCGGAACCATTTTCATGACATTCGACGCCCACAAACATCCGCATATGGGCTATACAGATGCGTTGCCCTCCTTTCTCCTCCCACCTCCATAGGCCACCGGCTACTTACACACCGCACGAAACGCGACAGCACAGCTGTCACTTTACGCCGGTCTCGTGTAAGCGAGAGGTACCTCCCCGGTCGTGCCGGCCCAATTCGACTGCATGCAAGCATGCAGTGTGGCACTACCTCTTACTACCCTATTGTTCAATCTCTGTTATTGAGTTTTTCTCACTTGAAAACGCATGTCTAGTGGTCTCATCGGTAATCCAGCGGCGTCCGCGCGCGGATGTCAGATGATCTATTGTCTATTAAGGATGCGTCTGCGGGCGCCGCAGCGCTGTCTGCATAACAAAGGGCAGCGCTGTGTCGCTTAATTGCATTTTTTACTTGTCTGTCTCCAAGTGCATTTGAATGTCCTTCGAGTGCTCTTGGTCCGGAGGAGCACGTAATTCGATGTTCAGTTTGTCCTGTATCAATATGAAAGTCCATAGAAGCAGGATACTGTTTTATTTTTATGAGGTATAAAGGGGCAAACAAAAAAAAAGTGCTGACGCCCAGAGACATCCTTATAGAGGTTGTGCAAATGCTCCATGGGTGCAGTGTGGCACTACTTGACAAGTAACCGACATTTACGTTAAGTCTCACACAAATTAAAGTTACTTGCATGTTATCCAAACTTCATGTAAACATCTGTGTTGAGAAAAATAAAGATATTTGTTTATTTGAAAAAGTAATACAACAGGCTCAAAATCCTAGGAAAATATACAAAGAATTCTTAACAAAATATCATAATATTAAATCTTAAAAGGTAGAATTATTATTATTATTTCGAATTATTTTTTCTCGACTCTTTGTCGGTTTATTGAAATGGGTACGGGCATTTGCCAAGTATCCTAAATCATATTGTGAATGAAGTATGTATATGAAGTGATAATTATTATATGAATTTTCTAGTGATGTTATGATGTAATTGATGAAGATGTTGGGTTGAGAAATCGACGTTCTATTGAACAAGTATCAATAACTATTGATTGTTGCATGGGGATGTATGTGTTTTGATGTAAATCGAGTAATTTTAGTGCCGTGTTGAGGGTTTTAGGTATAACGCCGGTTGATGAAATGATGATTGGTATAATTTTAACAATATCTTGGTGCCACATTTGTTTGATTTCGTCTGCGAGTGGGATATATTTTTGTATTTTTTCGTTGTGTTTTTGTATTAAATTATTTGTGTTTCGTACAGCGATGTCTATAAGGTAGGTTGTTTTGCTTTGTTTCAGCATGTGTATTATATCTGGTCTATTGCTTAGGATTGTGCGATCGGTAATTATTATTATTATCGTTATTATTATTATTATGATCATTATTATTATTTACGACGCCTTGCTATTGTCCTATAAAAATGAGCAGCGTATTTTCGACAATCATTTAAAATGGGTCTTTTCTATTAACGATAAAACTGTCCCCACAAATCTAAAAGGCACTAAATTATGAAAATCTCATCAAGCACGCCTGTATGTATAATGTATTTATTAAACTGCAGTTTCATCATTGACCATTATTAAAAATAGGTATTTTAGACCGCTAAAATAGCCTATGCCCTACTATTCTAAAGGCCCTTAATTTATGAAAATGCCATCAAGCTCCTGTAGTAACAGTGAGATAAATTCGTGCAAGGACTGGCGCGTTCGCGTATTGATTTTTGTTATTTGCATCCCGTCTGGCCCCATATCTACAGATATAGCATTGTTGCAGTGTTTCATTGTGGCCGTACCTTTTCGGGCTGTTCAATTGCGATATGCAAACGTTATTAATTTGGCAGGCTTTGTTTTGTAGATTTGTGCGGCGTTTTTTTTATCCCAGGCGCAAAATGGGTGTTACAAGTTGTGTGGCTTCGTTGCTCGTAGACCGACGGACCGATTTCGATTAGTGATGCGACTCGAGTAGGAATTTGCGAGTCACTCGAGTAAGATTGTGCCCTCATTCCAGTTAATCTCGAGCTCGAGTAAAAAAGTCACTCAGGTGACGAGTTCACTCACTCGAGTGAACTCGAGTGATCTCGGTCAACTCAGTGCGCCGAGTTCATTCGTTGACTGGAGTTCATTGGGTAACTCGAGTGCAAGTTCACTCGAGTAGGGTTTTTTTCACTCGAGTACGAGTTTGACAAACTGACTCGAGTGACTCTAGTAAAAACATGACTCGAGTCGCATCACTAATTTCGATGCGGTATTTTTTATCGAAACTAAGTTTCCTTCAATGATTAATCTTAGCAGTTTAGCAGTTTAAAGTTTATCAGGTCTCTTGTTATTGCGTCTTTTGATGAGTTTGGGTATCTTTGAAAATTACCTCATGGGTAAGTCTTAAGTTTTTAGGTATTTTTGTGTACTAACTACTTCAAATTTTTATTAGGATAAAAAATAATAAAAGAAATTCGCAAGAAACATAGATCTAGAGCAATGGTTGTCCGTGGTCCGTGGTCCGCAGAAGCCAAAATATGGTCGCGAATGATTTTAAATTTATCGGACGGTGTTAGATGCTGGTTGCTGTGCAGTGAGTGAGACGAGAGATATTTTTATTATTTTTATTACGTCCGTTGTGGTCCCTGCTGTCGAGAATGATATAAAGGTTGTCCCTGGTCAAGAAAAGGTTGGGAACCCCTGATCTAGAGCGTGACATCGCGTAACGCTTTACCGCTTACGTCGCTTTCGTCTGGCGCATGTTTCACTTGAGTATCACGTTTATTTATAAGGAGTAAACTACAGTCGCGTAACGGTAGCTCCGTTCAAATGGAAATGGGCGCAGGTCTTCTTATTCTTCTTCGTGTCGATGGCACAAGATATTTTTGTATGTGGATGTAAAAGTGATATGTGATACTTGATTTAAATGTGCCCGCTCCAGTGCTTCGCCAGTTCTACGTCCTTACATTAGCGCTCATGACGTCATAGAGTGTGCATGATTGGGAGTGTGCAGATTCGAATACGGTTCATAGTTTGTTCAGGGGCTACGCCGTCACTCTGGGTCCGGCCCAATTTACCAGGTTCGTTCGGCAGCTACCAACCTGGGTTCTCAGCTTATTCAACGTCAATGGGTGCAGGTATTTTATACCTAATCCTTTCAACAAGCAATCCGTGTATTTGGTGGCTAGCTTACGCGCTAAATGATTTTTTTCTTGTACATCAGGAATGTAGTTTAACAGTGAAGTGCGAAAATACACCGCCATTCTATAATATTCAATATACATATTTAATAAATAACCCAGGTTTAGCTTGCGGCATGAGGCATCAACTAGTATAACACTGACACAATAACATTCTTTGTATAATAAGACAATATTTACAAAACACATGAGTTATGAATGAAGCCACGGGGACCTTTTATTGTGATTGAAACGGGAGTGCGGGAATAATGGAGCGGGAACGAGCGGCGTTTGGAAAACTACCTGACATTCCCGTTGTCTGGAAATAGTCCCGTGTATCCAGGTCGCCGGTCCATTTCGGTTATAATTATCCCTGCTGATATAGACTTGGGCGTGGTTTCGTGTCGTTTTGTTCAATCAGTGTTTTTTATTGAGACTTTTGTTGGGCTATCATTATCAGTAGCATAATTATTGTCATCAATAACATCATTATTTTCTGAAAAGAGTCTCTCGCGTGTAACCAGTTAGCCGGTCCATTTCGGTTATAATTATCCGTGCTGATATAGGCATGGGCGTGGTCTGGTGTCGTTTCGTTCAATTAGTGTATTTTATTGGCATTTTGTACATTCTTTAGTTAGCCTATCATTATCATTATCATAATTATTATCATCAATAACATCATTATTAACTAAGCGTTTACGGGAAATTGTTTCTCACTTGTATCCAGGGTACCGGTCCATTTCGGTTATAATTATTCACAATAATATAGACCCGGGCGTGTCCTCGTGTCGTTTCGTTCAATTAATGATTTTATTGATGTCTTGTTGGTTTTGTGTTCTCTTTATCGTTATCATTATTATTATCACCAATACAATAATTATTAACTTTCCATTTACTGGTTATAATCCTTCATTTGAATCCAGGACGCCGGTTCATATCGGTTATAAATTATAATTATACACGCTGATATAGTTCCCGGGCGTACTTTCATGTCGTTTCGTTCGATTAGTGCCTGTTATTGGTATTTTGTTTGTTTGTGGTCATTAACCCAATCATCATTGTGGATGTTCCTACTTTTGTATGGCAATAGTTGTTCACTTATAAAAAAAAAGAAGTCATTCATGCTATTGCACGAGTAATCAAATAGCAATCGAAGCCCGAAGTGCATACCAGGAGGTGAGCGGTTCGATTTTCTAATTCTTCGGTCCCTAAAAAAAACATCATCCACGTCAGACTGCACTCAAAAGACGGATGACCATGAATATCATACCTAAATTTCCCAATTTTCGATTTTTCGAATGTTATTCGAATATTTGATAAATCGCGCCGAGCATCTACTACTCCACAATCGAATGCGCACTATCAATATTTTCGATTTAGTCGATTGTTTTTATTCCAACAATCGCCCATAGCTAGTTTGTACGAAGACAGTCCATTGTGTTTCTCATTATGATAATAATGACATTATTATCATTACAAGTTTCAATGCCACATTATTATTATTATTGTTCTGGTTGCTTGAAAATAACGAGTACGCCGGTCGTTTTAATTTCATTTATCCACACTGATATAGACCAGGGCGGTTTTCGTTTCATTTAATTAAAACCTTTTAATTGACCCTTTGTTTGTACGTAAACACTTTGTAATGGTACATCATTATTATCATCAACATCATCATTATCATCAACATCACCCTCGTAGCCATGTTCTACAATCCTGAAGATTTTTTGGATATGTACCATAATATGAGCGGGAGTTACCTTCTGTGTTGTTCAATTTCCAATTTGACTACAATATATTTCTCTCTTCTCACTCACTCATCTCTAACTAAATAGACTAATGATAATGGCGTCTCGCAGGCTTGTTAACGTAAACAAGTTGTCGCGGGCGGAGTTGAACCGTGAAATATCGATATTTCGGTCGCGGGGCCGTCATCTAAGACGGTAATTACTCGGCTCCCTGGGGTACTTACGGCACAGCCGCTAATGTTATTTGCTTTCTAATTTACAAGTGGAAACTTATTTGACGTTGAGCGATTTTTGGGTAAATAGTTACGGTTACGGATAAGTTGTGTCGTAATGTCATGTCATGTCAAATGTCAGCCACATCATGGTGGAAAGAGCTTTTGTGGGAGCTGGTGCCATGCTGTATTGCATCCAAATAAGGTCGGCACGACCGGCCGTCCTCTAAAACGGTAATTCTAATTACATAACTCCCTCGAGATATTTACAGCGTGTTCAGCCGCTCATATTAATTGCTGTGGTCTCTGTCTCTCTATCTATCTCTCCCTATCTCCCCCCCCTTAGCTCTCTATTTATCTCACTCTCTCTCTCTCTCTCTCCACTCTTTCTTACTACACGGTGTTCGCTATTTTTTATAGGTACAACATATCATTGTACCTAGTGACACCAAGTGACGTAATATGTTAGCTTCATGGTAGTGCTTGGACAAATGGCTTTATAGTCTATTAGGAAGACCATACGCACCCTTCGGATTTACCCAGGGCAAGCTAGACGGCGCGTGGCATGATCCCTGTGTGGGAGTACAAAGAAGCCTGCTGTGGCATTAGAGTGTTCTTGCATAATTACCATCCATTCTTTTTCTCGTACGGGACTTGTGTATTCTGTTATACCCGCACGGTGTACGCTTAATAATTAATATACATGTACAAATGCGTAGAAATACCTGTTAATTAATTAGACGAAAACCAGTTACGCCATTATATTTGGGCTTATCTGCGAGTGCTTAGCGCCCGTGGCGTACCGTTAGCGTTATATAGGCTGTGACATAAAATAAATTTAATTTAGTAACGGGTTGGCACCGCTATGTTATAATAGTCATATGGTAAACAAGTTAATGATAGCTGCATGGAAGCAAGCATCCAAATTAGGCCGTCACGACCACAGAATTACCTCTCACTTACACGATTCCGACGCAAAGAGACAGCTGTGCTGTCGCTTTTCTTGTGCCGTGTAAGTAACCGGTGGCCTATAGAGGGGGGAGGAGGACAGGGGATTAAATGATTGTAGATGGTTTGGAAGTTATACTTCTTTAGGCGCGTTATGAAAAAATTATAAGAGTGAAATTTTAAGATTCGTCACACAAAAGTCACAGTGTGAAGTTGCAGCGGTTGCAACTTGCAGTCTCGATATTTTGTGTTGTGTATTCTTTCTTTCTATGAAAATTACTATTCGTCGCATTTAGGGGTCGTGCAATACAGGCTTTACCATAAGTAATGTAATTAATTGGTGGGATCAAACGTTGCTTCTCGGCTGGCGTGTAATCGGTAATTATGAGCCGTATCTGAGAGCGTCACGACGCTCGGTTTGGTTTTACGCCTCTTGATGTCGACAGACACCAAATACATCTGATATGTATTAATTACAATGTTTTCTATGGCCTTATCTGTATTATAACGGTAAATGTTTGTTGTGACTTTGAAGTTCTCAGTGGAAAAATAGAATCGTCATTTTAATATAAATATGACAATATAAATATCTCAGCAAAAGCTAAAGAATATAGTTACTTACAAAATTTTGAAATGGTCAAAGTTACTGACACAAACCCAGTGCAACTTTTTATCGACAATAGGTCCTGTATAAAGAGCATACAAGTCCAGTGTTTTTGGAGATCCAACAGACCAGGCCAAACATTTTCCAACGAGATTATTTTAAATTAATTTAAGATTAACTCTCGTATAAATATTTTTATTTTAGAGTGACAAGCAATTAGATGTCTGCAGTATTTGTCTATAGGTACTGCGAAGTATAAAAGTGTAGTATAAATTATAATGCGAAGTTACTTAACCCAATTTAAGTTTCCCTCCTAATCTCTTATAAGATTCATTTTGAATTAAGAACTCCACGAATGAGGTTGTGCATTTTTAACTTCCTCTCTCAACTTTATTTTCGGCCAGTCTATTATTCTAATACAGAGGTTGTATATCTAAGACGGAGGTCAGACTAGCGTAAGAGCTGGTCTCGCGCGATGTTCACAAATTTACATACCCTAAATTATGCTGCGCCATGTCTTGTTCCCGTACGTGTAAGTAAAGTTCCTTGTAATTTCTGATCTCAAGTAAAAATGCTTGAAGAAATAACTTTATTGGAGTTTGTCTTACTTTAATCGTTAAGAAACGATGCCTACTACGTACGATATGAAAAGAAATTTGAGATAAAATCGTGTGATACAATGACGCTTTTTAAAGAACTAACGTCTCTCATTTTTCATTGCAGAATCATGTTTGTTTTTAAAGAGTAATCAGCCGATGTGGAAAACATACGAAGGACGCACAGGTTTTTTTTTTACTTTTTGCAATGGATCCGAACGTACGATGCCGATAGACATGATATAATATGCACAAAACGAGACAGCATAGCAATAAGTAACTCAAAGCTAGGCTATTAAGATGCAATGCAATTTATAAGATCGCTAGTCAAAGGTTTTAAAAATCTTACCTTTTTTTATTTACTTGCTTACCCACTTGACTTCGTCCGCACAAGATACATAATTATCACCTATTCCTGTAGTTGCCACAAAACTTGGGTCGAAGTCGGCATATGTCGGTACGGCCGATCCTCCCCTAAAGCCATTCAGCTGTGGTGTAACATTTACTGCAATTTAATGTAATGGTCTATATTTATTGTCTGAGGGTAGTGGTAGTCTACGAATAAGGCTAGTTAAACAGACATTTTTTTCTGGTATAATGGGACAAACAAGCAGTCCGAGCATTGGTGGCCTCTGACATCCATAAATATCCTCAAGGCTACGCAGACTTGGTTCTGCCACATACTGACCATTTTATAGGCCACCGAAAATACATCACATGAAACACTTCGTGCTGTCGGTCTGTGAGTTAGCCCTTTGGGACCTCCAAAAGAAGAGGGGAGGAGGACAACACAGATGTATAGCAATTGTGTAGACATCTTAAGGTGTCGACACTGGCCAAAGCACTCAGACTGCGTTTTGTTTTTTTTTTTTATGATATAGGAGGGCAAACGAGCAGCCGGAGTTTACTATAAAAACCGGCCAAGTGCGAGTCGGACTCGCGCACGAAGGGTTCCGTACCATTATCTATTTACACTACTACTACACTGTATAAGACGAAAAAAATTCGAAAAAATCACGTTTGTTGTATGGAAGCCCCACTTAAATATTTGTTTTATTTTAATTTAATTAATGTTTTTTAAAGACAATATATAACTTAATATTCTGTGAATATTTCTATTATTATTATTTATAGTGTCTACATGTTGCCGTTGTCAACATCGAGCAAAAACGAGCAAAAAAATCACGTTTATTGTATGTGGGTCTTAAATATTCATATTATTTAATTTTTTTGTATTTGTTGTTATAGCGGCAACAGAAATACACCATCTGTGAAAATTTCAACTGTCTAACTATCATAGTTCATGAGATACAGCCTGGTGACAGACGGACGGACGGACGGACGTCGGAGCCTTAGTAATAGGGTCCCGTTTTTACCCTTTGGGTACGGAACCCTAAAAAACTAACTTAGAAAACCATCTAGCTTAGTAAAAAGGCTTATAATTCCTATAACTACTTTCCCTTTTATTCCCAACTGGCATATTTCTTCTGTAATTCTTCCGAGTGACCTCGCGTGGATGTGTGGGTGTGCAGTCCCGTTACGCTGCACATCTGCTGCCTCCAGACTGCACCCCGCTCACATACTTGGGGTGGCGCGTGCTGTTTTTGTGCGTCCCATTTGTGGAGTGCGGGGTTGAGGATCACCCACTCCGTGCATGATAAAAGCATTGACATATTAAGAGCTGTTGATGAAGAGCTATTAATTATTAATTAATTGAAAACAGCAAATTTCAGGTGCTATTGAAATTGTCATGTTATTCAAACAGCGGTATTAAATATACAGCAGTATTTCAATAAGACTTCCGATTTAATTCATGGTAGGTATTATCATCGGATTTGATCATTGTATGTATAGGCGGCGCCACTGTTTCAAGAGGGTAAGTTGTGATTTACTTAAGGTACTATAGTTGGTTAAAGGTAGAGGCGGCGCAACTATTAATCCTACTAATATTATAAACTAGCTTATGCCCGCGGCTTCGCCCGCGTGGAATTCGGACTTAAAAAAATATTCAAAATTTTAACTTATTATGTTATTCTGATATGAAAGCTATATTAATGTAAAGTTTCATGAACATCCGTCCAGTAGTTTCGGAGCCCATTAGCCCGAACAAACGGACAAACAGACAAACAAAAAAATAAAAAATCATAGAAAAGTGTTCTGTTACTATTTTAAAATCGCCCCCAACAAGTTTTTCGTAAATATATTCAATGTACAGACACTAAAATTTTACTGTTTTATTACATGTATAGATGCGAAAGTTTGCATATTTGTTGCTTCTTCACGCAAAACTGCTGAACCTTTTCATGAAATTTGGCACACGTATAGGTACAGAGTAACTTGGATTAACACATAGGACACTTTTTAGTCCGAAAAAATGTTCCTATGGGATGCTATGGGATGATTTTCTATTTTCCACGAGATCGAAATTTACGCGGGTGAAACCGCGGGGCGCAGCTGGTTGAAGTATAAAACTTTAGTCTGTA
>LUGF01050774.1:119767-132941 GCA_001625245.1 Calycopis cecrops | reverse complement strand
CGGCTTTCGCAATTAGTTCCCGTATTTCTAGAACGATCGATGGGTTAAATGGGGACGTATGGAAGGCTTTTGTTGTCATCTCATTGTCGTCAGCTTTGTCTGTCTACTTGTGAATGTACACTCAAAATCAATAATAATATCTGTGGACTTTACACACCTCGTTAGCCTAGCGGCTAGGCTCTAGCTACGTACTTACCGTAAGGTTATTAAGGTCTTGTCTTCAAAATGGACTTTTGCAAATAATTTCACTCACTCAGAATATATGGCAGATGAGCGAGTAAGTTTCTAGAGGAGGCCGCGCTGACGAAGCTGGTATTGGTCGACCATTCACTAGTTGAGGACTAGTTGACTGCCTCGTGGTCTAGTGGTAAGCGTGTTCAACCACAGACGTGAGGTCCCGGGTTCGAATCCCGGGTCGGACCAAAAATTGTTATTGGAATTTTTCGATTTCTAATAACAGTCCGGAGTCAGGAAGTTGGCGGTGTTACACCCCCGTGCCTCGTAGAGCACGTTAAGCCGTAGGTCCTGCTCCTGATTTCTCACCGGTCGTGTCAGATTGCCGTCCCATAGGAATATGAGAGTGAGGGAATAGAGAGTGCACTTGTGTCTGCGCGCACACTTGTGCACTATAATATGTCCTGCGCATCTGGCTCGTCTCCCGTTCAGGGAAGGCAGTGGCAGCAGACGGGTCTGGGCGTTCGTTGAAAGGGCAGTCCAGCATTCGATAAAAGAGGATGAAGATTGCTTCTTTTTATAAAGGCTATCATGATAAATTTATCTCCTGCTTCTCCACATATGCGGTCCCTTATGCCCGTTATGAGTGATTGTTTTCTACACCAGGTACCTTTTAGGGCCAGTCTTTACTAGGCCTAAAATATAGTGGAGTAGAAAATAACCTAAACCTTTTTGGCGATTCTCTTATTCTAAATTGATACGCATATGCCCGGATAATACTGAGAACAAGTATTTCAATTATATCTCTTCTTTCAAAATGTTTACGCATGATAACATAAAAAGAACAATTTTTATAACCTCATTACAAAACACAAGTTGTCCAATAAATTCAAACCCAACTTTGCCCTCTCGTAGCCTATACCCTTAAATTTATCTTGCAAACTTTAATCAATCCCATGTATCCGTTTTGTCCTGATGGATTTACGAGTTCCAAATATAATCCAAGGGACACGAGTACATTCCAATGCTAGGGAGCCCTGTACTTATTTTAATGCACACATGACACATGGCAAATGCACATGATTGCATCAATACCGTCAAAGGCAAGTAGGAAGTGGCGTCACGTTGCATGCATGCATGCATGTTTGCAGCTGAATTAGGCCGACACTACCTGGGAGGTACCTCTCGCTTATACGTCAGCGGCGTAGAGTGACAGCTGCGCTGTCGGATTTCGTACGGTGTGTTAATAGCCTAGTGCTCATGTAGGGGAATGAGGAAGGAGAGCAATGCATCTGCATAATATGCGGATGTCTATGGTCGTCGGTAGTATGAAAATGGCTCCGATTGCTCGTCTGTCCCCCTATATAAAAAAGGGACTCGACTGTATTTTCAATGCTAGCGAGACCTGTGTGTATGCACCCACATGGCATATGCACATGTTGCATCAACGCCGTCAAAGACGTCGAGTATGACATAACAATAACAAAGAAACCCAAACGCCACACACGACTGCCAATAAATCTTAACGTTTGCTTGTCCATGTCTACTGTACGGGTAAAGTCTGTCACACACTAGCAGATACGATGAGATTTTATTTGCGTATAAAACCATCCTTTAATATGTCTGTCCCTACAGATACTTGACGGTGAAATACAAGTTGTCTGCGTAGTGTGTAGTCCTCTTTAATTCTTGAGTTTAGTATATAGAGCGATTATGACAGATATGCGCTCAGATACAGATATCTTACCGCATCTGTATAGTGTGTGACAGCCTTAACAATTCGGATTTCGAACCGAGCATTTGGGTCATTTTACAGCCCCACTTTGTCGGTACGCGGGACCCTTATTGACCGTTTTCATTTGTTCTTGTTTAATGTTATTGTATTTAACGTTATTGACAATGTTTATTTTGTGTGTAAGTTCGAATTATAATAAGAATATGTCTGAGTTTCTGGGTGTAAGTTGGCCTGATTTATTGCTTGTTTGCCCGGGTGCCGCGGCCGTTCCAAAGATGTAAGCGTCTCGCTTACATTTTAATGGCGGTGAGTCAATGTAGAATGATTTGTTAATATTATTTTTAATGCTTAAAAAAATCTTTATTTATTGATTTATCGTCTTAAATTATGTGCTTAAGTTAGATGGTATTAACGAAAAACATCGAATTGACTTGAATTGTGGATTTTAAAGTGTTCGATTGTTTTATCTGTACTTTGTTTTTTTTTCGTATACAAAACACAACTATTATTTTAATTTTTTTTACCATGTTCTTTTTTGTATGGTATAAGGGGCCAACGAGTAGTCGCATAAATTTTCATGACTACCCCAGGAACATCCGCATAGAGGCTATACAATATACATATAGATGCGCTGCCCTCCTTTCTCCTCCCACCTCCATAGACCACCATTATTATATTTAAAATGTGCCGCAAAATACTAAAGTATAAAATAATGTTGTCAAGTCAAACAAAATATTCTACAACATTAAATCCACGTAACTGTTAGTTTTATTGTGATTTAAGATGAGAATTTCCATATGAGATTTTTATAACGACTTATTAAGCTCTTTGACCCTTAATAAACAGGGATCCTATTTTAGTGAGTCGTGTGGGTCGCAAATGTTCGGCTCATCGACCTCATATTCATAATTTGTTCATTTTTAAATAGTTTTTTAACCTTTCCAAAAAGGGTCAATATTCCATAACGTCTATCTTTCTGCTAATATGTGCCTACATGTATAATTGTTATTCTTTCTGACCTGCTGTCACCTGCCCCTCTTGGTCTAGTGGTAAGCATGTTTAACCACAGTCGTGAGTTTCCAGATTGAAATTCCTGGTCGGATCAAAAAATTTTATTGGGATATTTCAATTTCTAATAAGGGTCTGGAAATTGGCGGTGATATATGGTGCCTTGAAGAGCACGTTATAGGTCTTCACTTTTCGAGGCGAGGCGATTGCGTTACGTTTCTCATTAGTGTGTTTTGCAGTATGGAGTCTCATACAAAGAATAGCGAACTGTTCGAAGCGATACGTTTACGTTCCCTTTCCGAGTTGATAAGTGTGTTGTGACCGTAAGACAAGACTGCGTGTGTCGCATTGCCATCCCATCGGAGTAAGAGAATGAGTGAATATATCATAATTCATTGAGATCTGCGTGAACATATAATATGTCCTGTGCCTATCCTGCCTCGCCCCTCAAGGTGGACCACCGTAGCCGAAATTGGGTAATAGGACGAGATTATTCTTTCTATTGATAGAACTTAGTAAGAGGTAGTGCATGCTTGCATGCAGCCCAATTGGGTCGGCACGACCGGGGAAGTACCCCACGCTTACACGAGACCGGCGTAGTGACAGCTGTGTTGTCGCGTTTCGTGCGGTGTGTAAGTAGCCGGTGGCCCATCATGGAGGTGGGAGGAGAATGGAGGGCATCGCATCTGTATAACCTCTATGCGAATGTCTATGGGCGTCGGTAGTCATGAAAATGGCTCCGACTGCTCGTCTGCCCCCCTATCCTTAAAAACAAAAAAAAGTTTGGCACAGATACGAAAAATCTAAAGTAAATAAAAAAAATCCTAAAAAGTAAATGGTTCCCCTAGAATATATTTTTTCATTGCATACGGGGACAAACGAGAAATCCCAGCCATTTGGTGACTTCCGACATCCATTTACATCTGCACAGTTAATGATCATTGCATTTCCTTCAGTCCATGACCCAGGAGCTAGAAATAAATCTACTCTGAACTTAGCTTTTCAATTACACCAACACACGTTTGGAAGAACAAAGTACAGAATTTATGTGAACCATTCAAGATATGCGACCTCGCAACATGGGCAGTAAAACTTTACCGACAGTCCTAAAAATTGTTGCGAAATACCCGTGGTTTTATGTTACGGACCCGGTACGAAGTGAAAGTAGGTAGGTACGATGTTTCAACGTAAACCAGGTTCGTGTATGAAACGACTGCCTACGTAAAAGGTGAATATATGAGGTGTCGGTACGCGAACTTTTAGTTAGCTCTTTAGACTTGGTTCTTATTTGTTCGATTTCATATTTATATTCATAACAATATCCTACTAATATTATAAATGCGAAAGTTTGTATGTTTGTTTGTTACTCCTTCACGCAAAAACTGCTGAACCGTTTTTCATGAAATTTGGCACAATGGATTAACACATAGGATATAGGAGTTTTGTAACGCGAAAAAATATTCCTATGGGATGCCATGGGATGATTTCCTATTTCCACGGGATCTAAATTTACGGTGGTGAAATCGCGGGGCGCAGCTAGTACCTAATATATAAAACTCTCGTGTCACAATGTTAGTTACCATACTCCTCCGAAACGGCTTGACCGATTCTTATAAAATTTTATGTGCATATTAGGTAGGTCTGACTTCTGAGAATCGGCCAACGTCTATTTTATATCTCGATATTTCCACCAAACTTAAGCGGGTGAAACCGCGGAGCGCAGCTAGTCTGACTATAAAAGGCAAACCCGACTGACTTATTATATATATTTCTCCTTTTTGCCTTTAGGGGGCAACCCTTATAGTAAAAACAAAAAAGACAAAATACACGACCTTAGAGGTACCTCTCGCCCACATTATACACTTTAAAAACAGAAAACAAAAGTAGCAATAATTAAAAAACAAATAAAAAATATAGGTACTTACAGAATACAGAAATTACAGTATTAGGCCACAATAGTGCCACTTTAATTTTTTTTGCAAACGAGCAGTCGGCTACCGAGGTGGAGGTGATTTTCGACGCCCACAAACGTCTACAACACCAGGGGTATTGCAGTTACGTTGCCGGCCTTTAAGATGAGAGCAGGCTCTTTTCTTGAAGATCCTCCAATTCAATGAATTAATTTTTTATAAATAAAATCAAATATTTAAATTTTTTAAATGAAATACGGAGTTTTTGTTGTAAACTTTCTTCAACTTCTTAGAAGACATAGTTCATATTCAGTATAATATATTTCCTATGTTAACTACAAACTACTACTAACAAACTATGTATTCTGAAATGTGCTACTGTCGTAAATAAAATTCTATTCTATTCTAATATGTTCTACTGTGTACAGTAGTCTCTAAATATTTCCATAGACATTCGATACTAATCACCTAAGTTATATTAATTTTTTTACATTTAACGGCACAAGAATAACATTTTAAAACATCTTACATAAGATCCCTATAACGGGCAAAACAGTTGCTATTTTTAAACGTTCCTTGTCTACGAGTATGTCAAATGGGAACCACATGCTTCTTAGTTACGTAAGGCACAGAGAAAGACGTTTTTTGTTGATATTTGTTTTGGCACGAGTTTGAAGACTCGGATCGAATCATTAACATCTCAACGTCCATCAAAGGGGTTTGTTGTTCTTCTATATTTCATCTTCGTAATTTATGTCCAAACATACATGTTATGAAGTTGTTTCTAAAAAATGTTGATCTTGGAAACTTTCAAGTATATTTTTTTGAAGTAAAACTTTTACACGGGCGCTTGACTTAGGGAAACACAAGCGGGCGATAGCGTTACAAAAATCACACATCGGGCGAAGCCAATGGAAGTTGTTATTCAAATTCAAAATTAAAACTCGATGTAAGTGAAACTTTTTTTTATTTAGAAATAAATATCACATGACATTGTAACTACGGTAATGATAATCAATAATTAAGTTTTACTTCAGTTGTGTGGTCTAAAGCACACACTTTTTTATGAATGTCTCTAAATAATAACAAAATAAATTAATAACAAATGGAAATAGTATACAAAAGTATTATTGTTTAAGCAAAGTATAACATGAATTTCCAACAAGAAGTGACAATACATTTAATCAACTATATCCCTATATTGTCATAATAATTACAATGAATGTTTAATTAAATACAGTAGACGATCGGGTGACGCAGTGGTAACATGACTCGGATTATAACAGAGAAGGTTGCTGGTAGCGGGTTTAAATCCTGCACAGGTCCTGGATGTTTGTCTATGTATTATATATTATTATTTCTGTAATAAAAATATTAAATACATAAAGTTTCTGAAATATATAAAAAAAATTTAAATATATTTCCATTGTCTAGTGCAGTCTTTCCCAAAGTGGGCGATAACGCCCCCTTGTGGGCACTAGATGCTCAGAGGGGGGCGGTAAGGGGCCAGAAACGACATAATTGTCTTTGAATATCAAGGTGTAATAACTAATAAGGGGGCGATACGAAGTAACTGATTTTCAAAGTGGGCGTTAGACGAAAAAGTTTGGGAACCTGTGGTCTAGTAGTACCCGTAAGTCGTAACACAAGTCCTTACGGTACTTAGCACGGCGCTATTCTAGTAGTAGTAGTAGTATGTAAATTCAACTGATATTATTATATTATTAATTGTCTGCAGTGTTGTCTATGTATGTCCGATTGGAGTCCACGATTCCGCCTTGCTATTGTTGTTAAATGTGCCACTAACTGTGATCAAACTCTTATATTTTTCTTTTTTTTTTTATGATATAGGAGGGCAAACGAGCAGCCGGAGCCATTTTCATGACTACCGACGCCCACAAACATCCGCGTAGAGGCTATGTAGATGCGCTTCCCTCCTTTCTCCTCCCACCTCTACTTACACACCGCACGAAACGCGACAGCACAGCTGTCACTTTACGCCAGTCTCGTGTAAGCGAGAGGTACCTACCCGGTCGTGCCGGCCCGATTCGACTTCATACAAGCATGCATATTGTGGTACAGCGCTGGGTTGGTTCTAAATATAATCATAGAAAGGGTGGCTATGTTTAGTAATGAATAGAAAATAAATGATATTATTAAAATTATGAGAATTGTTCCTCTGTATAAACAGCATAATAATGATGTTTTAGGATATTAATGTGTATGTTTCTATTTCAGTGAACCTTTCAATGGCGATTTTGCAATAAACACAGAGGCAGCAATTCAGCTGAATGTGGCGTCACCCATTGTTATTTACAGGCGTCTAATACTTACAAAAAATGTCATATCCATACTAATATTTTAAATGCGAAAGTGTGTTTGTTTGTTTGTTTGTCCTTCTTTCACATCAACGGATCTTGATCGCTGTGATATTTACTATCAATAATAATTGGCCCATGGAGGTGGGAGGAGAAAGGAGGGCAGCCGATCTGTATAGCCTCTAAGTGGATGTTTGTGGGCGTCGGTAGTCATGAAAATGGCTACGGCTGCTCGTTTGCCCTCCTATATCGTAAAAAAATAATTACTAGTTGAAGGATTGAAGAGTGTAATCGGCTCCTTTTTATCGCGAAAAACCACGCGACGTTGAAATTATATTTTCGTATTTTAAGTGAGTGTGTACTGATAAACGTCAAACGCAAATATGCCAGTTAAAAGTTCATATTTCAGCCACCAGCTGCCGTGACAGTCTAGGGCTCTAGGCACTGGTCCCTTATGGTAGGTACTCAAATTGAGCTTTTCTAGTTAGTACTTAACTAGTTTATTAGGAATATTTTTTGTCTACAACAGACGTTCATAAACTACAAATTCTCAATAAAAATAATGGATTAACAATAATATACAATAATAACAATCAATTTTCAGGTATAATTAGCTAAAGGCGTTTCTATAGTTAATCACTTTAAATATTTCATGGTAATTTAAAATTGTCGTATTTAAAGCTCCAATTATAATTCTTTGAATTTTTGTATTTTGGTTTAGTTTAGGCTCCTCTAATATAATGTCCTAAATAACTGCGTTATATATAGTCATAAATATAGCATTATTTCGAGATAATGTAGCTTTCTTATGGTTATAAATCTTTTGAAATAGCTACAGTAACTTTTAATTAAGTTTATTCGTTGTAAAATGGTTGTACGTTGTTTATTTATTTACAAAAGAGCAGTCGGAGTCATTTGAATAGCTCCGACGCCCATAGACATCCACATAGCTATATAGATGGGGGCCTTCCTCCAGGGGTCACCGGCTACTTACACACCGCACGAAACGCGACAGCACAGTCGCTTTATGCCGGTATCGTGTAATGCCCGATTTAAGTTGATAAGTAGGTAACTTAATTTTAAGTGATTAATGGCATTTTAGTTACAACTTGCTACTAATTCCTGTGTTTACATGCAATTGCACTTAAAATTAAGTTAAAATTTAGTTACCTATTTAACAACTTAATACACGTAAATCGTACATGAGTGAGAAGTGTCTCCGGTCGTAGAGGCACAAATCGGCTTTATGCATTTTTTTTTTTTACGATATAGGCATTTTATACGAACAGCCGGAGCCATTTTCATGACTACCGACGCCCACAAACATCCGCATAGAGGCTATACAGATGCGCTGCCCTCCTTTCTCCTCCCACCTCCATGGGCCACCGGCTACTTACACACCGCACGAAACGCGACAGCACAGCTGTCACTTTACGCCAGTGTCGTGTAAGCGAGAGGTACCTCCCCGGTCGTGCCGGCCCAATTCGACTGCATGCAAGCATGCAGTGTGGCACTACCTCTTACCAATGCATGCATGCACACTTACTGCATCGTACCATTAGTGTTATTATATTTGTTCCTGTCCTCAGTCATTCTATTCCTAATTTCGTGTATGTTCCCTCTATGGCCGTTGTTATTCTCGGTATCGGCTTGTATACATTTGTTATCACAGTGACATGTTCGCACTCGATGTGCGCGCCCCCTAGCTCCCCCCCTCTGCCTGCCCCTTATGCAGTCTTCGTCCGACCGCCGAGCGAGGCGTACGCCGATCTCGTCCAAAGCTTCTCGTGATCGAGCTTTTATGTTTCATTTGAGTGCTTATTTGTATCTTGATTTTTGAAGTGATTGTGTGTGTTCTGTGTAACGGTACAAGACTTGTGTCACAAGGATCTATTTGAGGTATTCCAAATTCGGAATGTCTGGAGACATTTGAATTGAATTCACATTTATCAGGTACGATTATTTTTAATAATATTTATTTAGCTGTATTAGAAGAGATTTTAAAAATAAAAAGTATTGTTTTTTTAATTAATGGCGTATGTTTAATGACATAAATATTTAATTATCCCATAGAATGAACCGAGGGTGGGACATGGTGTGGGGAAAAGGGATAGATATATCAATACAGTGAGGGGTTGCCAACGCTGCATGCCCTTAGCTACAATAGAGGGATTTCCAAGGGAACGCACTTAGACACATAGGTTTTTTGAAGTAGTTATTAGGCATTGTTCTCTTAAAATGCAACTAGTGTGGAACAATGTTCTTTTTACATGACACTCTTGGACACTAGATTTGATCGACTAGACAGGTTTAGACATGTTCGTAGTTCGTACATGAACCGTCTTGAACGGTTAAAAAATTATAGTAACATTAGCCGATTTTTGTCCAAGTGATAGTGGTACTATAGATGTACAAAAAAATATTGTCTCATTTTGAAGTGCTCCTGACGTATAAAAGTAAATTATTATTAACAAACAAATGTCAAATGTTTTAAATAATTTTAAAGTTTATTTATTAATAACAAATAAACTTTAAAAAATAATTAATTAATAGATAAAACGGGTTTCGAAATTGAAAAAAAAAGATATCCTATATTATCCTTCTGTTAATATCTAAGTTTAATATTAGGTACCTATTAAGCGTATTTTTTTTGTTTCGAAATTACAAGAAAATAAAAGCAAAAGATTCGCTGATATCTTACTGGTTAGTCTAACCATAACAATATGTAATAACCGTATTTTTTATATGAAATTAGTCATGACTGAACCGGTATTCAAAAAGCTTTTAATGTTCAGACACGAAGCTTTTGTTCATTACCGTTAATAATAATTTATATTCCGTAGAGTGAATAAAACCGTATAGACTTTCATAAATATTAATTTTGTTTACAGGTAATAAAAATCGGTCTTTAATGGTTTTGATTTTTAAATAACAGGACACATTTGCCAATTCGTACCTATTTCTAAATGAAGTAGGTATACTGCTATTCGCCCAATTTTCTATTCGTAAACAGTTTTAAGATATTTATTTTTTTATTTTTTGTCTTTATTGTATTACCACTTCCAACCATAACCAACATACAAGACATTTAAATAAGAGAAAAATAATCTTATTTCAATTATTTAAGTGTCCTAGAATCTAGTAACTAGATAACAGATTCTACGTTTTCATTCTGAACGTCGAATGTCATTCAAAACCCAGACACAATAACCGTGGCTCCGTACCAAACCCAGACTACAGAGGAACTAGAAATGTTAACTTTCTTCTGTATAAGTTATCTTGAAATGCTGTATCTCTTAATTAGCTTGTATTCGGTTATAGGATAATATAGGTACATATGACTAGTATATTCCTGAATGAATAGACCAGCTTCCGACGTCCGAGCAATCCTACTTAATTACTTGACCGTTTACGTACGCTATCCACGTGGCCCGTTTGGTCCCTAGACATACATTGGACTCGACACTTAGTGCAATGATTAATTAGAGGGTCCTGGATCTGCAGGCAACATGATCCCTTTTTTTTTTTTATAATGGATAGGCTTGCGATTGGCCAATGCTGAGGCATTCGGCCTGGTGAGCCTGGTGGAAAGTGTAAACTTGGCCGACGATGGAGCACGCTTGCCTAGAAGGTACCTATTCACCCGATTTGAAGATTACCAAGTTGTAGGTATCAGGGAATAGGGTAGGTAATACGCTGGTAGAGTATTCCACACTTTGGCTGTACATATGACAAAAGTAAGTAGATGCAAACCTCTTTCTACGTATTGGTGGAATCTCAACCATGTAGCGGTGTCTGTGCTCAGAGCGTCTGCTTGTCCTATTGTAGAAAGGTGTGGATGGAATAAGTTCGTGAAGTTCGGAAGCACACTCTCCGAAATGTATCCTGTAAAAGACCGATAGGGTGGCCATCCCTGCAGCGAACCATTACTTGACCTACTACTGATATACCTGACGAATTTGTTCTCATTTTCTCAATGAACCTAGAAAATAAACAATCAAAATGTTTTTATTCAAAATAGAAATATAAAAATTGCTTTTTGAACGTCAAAAAGACTAGATAGAGGAATCTATAGATTTCTAGTTTAAACCTGGGAAGACCAGCACAACAAACTTAGTTCTGTAAATTCTTCTAATAGATCAGAAATATATTTGGGACAAGATGAATTAGGTCTAATTATAATGATTTTTTAAGTTTACACGAATGCTGCACATTGTATTAAAACTATTCTTTATCTCGGTTTATTTATGTAGGTATATTTTAGGGTCCTTTAATAACTTGCACATCAGGACATCTGACTTCTCAGTCCGCCATGATTCCAGTAAAGCTATTGAAACTTCGGGTTTGTATACTTAAAGAAACCTTGAAAAAAATTTTTTTAATATTTTTATTACAAGTCTAATTATGTCAACAATTATGTGATAAATCTAAGATTTCCTTTGCAATTGATGCTTTCTTTGCATGTAAACTGTGTCTTCAATGGCGTCTTACCATCGCCACCATTGATCACGTGTAAACTAAGTTGCTCTCACCACAACAATACATCACGTGGTGTATCAGATGTGTGGTATGTAATTAATATCGTAATTGGCATCGCCACAAACGCGGTTTCTCGTTTGTTCTTCATCAATCAAACTTTCTTGCGGATTATTTTTAATCGTTTTTTCGGTGGCCATCTTTAGTTTTATTGTGAGTGACAGATATTGAAGCCAGCCAAGTATTGGTTACTTTTAGTGAGAGGTAGGGATACGCTGCACGGCTGGCACGACCGGGGAGGTAACTCTCGCTTACTCGACACCGGTGTGAAGTGACAGCTGTGCTGTCGTGTTTCGTGCGATGTTTAAATATACGATGACCCATGAAGAGGTAAGGAAAGCAACGCATCTGTATAACCTTTATGCGGATGTCTTAGATGGGCGTCGATAGTTATGATAATGGTTCAGAGTATAGGTAAAGAAGTTACTAAAGGTGAAGTAAATTGATGTTATGCTGATGTGGATGCTTATAGGCGTGTAGTATGTTTTTTTTTATGATATAAAGATGTTTTATCTTTAGCAGCAGTCGGCTTTGCATAATAAATAATTATGTATTAGGGAATCGTGTTAACCTGCTCCCTTTCTTCCTCCACGCCTATGGCCGATGGGAAACTAGCAAGCACAGTTAAACGTCCCTGTTCTGGGCGGGATTGGAACCCGCGACCCATGGCGCGACATGCTCAATTCACCCGAGTTGTTACTGAGCCAGCCGGTCATGATATTGATAGAAGCCCCACAGCTCGTCCCCGTTCGTCTGCCATGCTGTAATGGTGCATAACACTTGCGCGGGACAATGGTGTTTATATTCGCCCCATAATGATGGTGTGTGGGCATACACGGTCATTGTGTTAATTATGTGAGTACAATAACTCGTAGACTCCCCGCCAGCTTCGCGACACGTAGTATTTTTGTTCTTTCGGATGTCCCGCACGGGAGATGCCTATGGTCATGGAAGTATGGGAAAAATCAGCGATGGTATATGGAGGCATAATCGGATGCAACATAGTAAGAGGTAGTGCCACACTGCATTCTTGCATGCCGCCGAATTGGACCGGCACGACCGGGGAGGTACCTCTCGCTTACGTAGGGTACGGAGGTAGGGAGGTTACGCGAGACCGGCGTAAAGTGACAGATGTGCTGTGGCGTTTCGTGCGATGTGTAAATAGCCGGTGGCCCATGTGGGAGGAGAAAAGTGGGTAGCACATCGATATAGCCTCTCTGTGGATGTCTATGGGCGTCGGTAGTCATGATAATGGTACCGACTTCTCGTTTACCTCCCTAAAAAAAAGTTGAGTTTATTAAAAAGTAGCACAAGCTTATTTGTAATTTTCCCGTGTATACTTGTACCTCTGCCGCGATTGAAATATTATCATAATGTTTATTCCCGAAGGAAATGTTGATGAAATATAGAAATTTCAATATTTGGTATTCTCAACACTTTTTTATAGGCAGGAAATCAGTGGGATTACCGTGTTGATAATTTTGCTAGCATAA
>LUGF01050774.1:70205-86315 GCA_001625245.1 Calycopis cecrops | reverse complement strand
GCTCGAAATATGTACAAATATTTAAAAAAACCAGGCCAAGTGCGAGTCGCACTCGCACACCGAGGGTTCCGTAGCAACGGCAGGTTTGTGCAAAAGTAATAGACGTTGAGAAAATTACACTTCCCCGCGACAAGTTGACAAGCTTATATATGCGGGTGCTTGCATACATTTAGTATGAAACGAACTACATGCATAAGTTGGTAATGATTTTTCCAGTGATATAAATTTTATTTACTAATTTTTAGATTTATTCCTATATGTATACTGTAAGGTCTTAACTTCTTGCTAAATTTCAGAATTCTAGCTCAACGGGAAGTGGCCTATAAATTTTCGAAAAAGTGCGTTTTCATACAAAATTTGTGCATGCAATGGCTATAACTTTTCATTGCGTTAATTTAGAAGTGTGGTTTTTTCAAGGCATCAAGACATAACTGACCTCCGTATTTGACAAAAATGGCAGCTTAATCCCTTCACGCGTTTTAGAAAAAAAGGTCTTGACAGACGTACATACAGACGGACAACAAAGCGATCCTATAAGGGTTCCGTTTTTTCTCTTTGAGATACGGAACCCTAAAAAATATATAGTGAGTTAGTTATGAATAATTGAGTACATCTAAGAACTTGGTGACTTAGATGAATCCACGGTTCTCTCGTAAAGAACGCTTAAACAATAACTTCAAATGGGTTTCCTATGTCCCTATCCGCTCAACGTCCCAGACTTTTTGTGTACACCAATAGAATTAAAATCTGAGTCCATAAGGATTACTTCTTTGACTTTGAAACTCTGAAATGCTCGTGGTGTGCGAAACTAAGTTGAGTAAAGTCTTGTGAAACGTTAGGCCGCTATCCCACTGGCGTTTTACGAGCGTTGACGTCTCTCCGACGTCTTCGTAACGTCAACGCTGCGCTGACGCAACGTTAACGCCGCGTCATCCCGTGGCAATAGTTAACGTCCGCTAAACGCGACGTTAGCGTCGCGTTTTATGTAGCACCATGTGCACGACGCGACGCTAACGTCGCGTTTAGCGGACGTTAACTATTGCCACGGGATGACGCGGCGTTAACGTTACGAAGACGTCGGAGAGACGTCAACGCTAGTAAAACGCCAGTGGGATAGCGGCCATACAGCGTACCTAGTTAACGCGCTTACATCGCTTATGTCTATTACGCACCTTGCAGTCAAGACATATTCGTTCTTAAGGAGTAACTCCAGTCGCGTTTCGCAGCTGTGACGTATATATTTTGTTCACATTTGTTTTCACGGAACCCTTCTTGAGTGAGCCCGACTAGCGCTTGGCTGGGTTTTTAAAATACTCGTTCTATTATCATAATGACATTTTGATAGTTATTTTATTGAAAATTCCAAAGTGAAAATTATTTATCATTCCATTGCTCTTTATTGTAATTTGAGTTTTATTATTATGGAAAATACCTACTTATTATTATTATTATTATAACGGAACAAAGCTTATACCGAGTTTCATTATCAAATTTCTTATAAATGGTTATTGAATTATTTTTCAATGGCAATTGTTACGTATAGCCATTACTTCACGCTGTTATTATACACCGTGTGAGATAATCAGTTTCTATGTTATGTTATACTAGCTGTGCCCTGCGGTTTCAACCGCGAAATCCAAATAAACTTCAACACCCTATTTCACCCCCTTAGGGATTGAATTTCAAAAATCCTTTCTTAGCGGATGCCTACGTTGTAACATCTACCTGGATGCCAAATTTCACCTTGATCCGTCCAGTGGTTTGGGCTGTGCGTTGATAGCTGACTATATTTTCACGTTTCAGTTTTATATATATAGATTATACTCGCATAATTTGCAGACGTGTTGCTACCTTCCGCTTCGTCAGTGGGCCACCGGAAACTCGCAAACCTCATGAAACGCGACAGCACTTCACAGCGGTATCACTATGCAGGAGGGTACTCCTTTCCACCTCCTACCAATGGGCCACCGGAAGCACATAAACTTGCCAAAACGCGACACCATAGCTAACACGACGGTGACGTGTTAGTGAGAAGCTCCTTTCCGGTCATTTCCTGATTCAGCTGCAATGTAGCATAGCACTACCTCTTGCAAGTTACACATGAGGATTATGACGTAGTTTAATTGTCCCACCCACGTTGGTACTCCCCCCTTACCCCCTCCACTAGTCAATCCCGGGTGGGTGATACCCCCGACGATCGGGCTGATTGCTGATTACGGCGGGGAATTAGTCACTGCGGCAGATCGCTTTGAATGGAAAACTGAACACGTCGTTTTTCTATTTCTTGTCTATGAGAAACATTTCATAAAGAGCGTTTACGCCTTCCAACGCAATTTGCCTTGAAAACAGTACTTTTCAAACACCTTAAAATCATGAACCACTTATCTTATATTATATGTTACATACTAATAATTGTACGACATTTTCTTGCCTAAATAGTTAGTAGAAAAAATATTTCAATTAATTTAGTATGTACGCATTCTATCATGATTACTTATTAGAGGTTTGTTAATTTCCCTTTTAGCGTCAGTTTCGAAGCTCAAAATATCATAAAAGTACTGAAATATATAATTAACAAAAAATAATAACCACTTGATAAGATCCTTGAGAAAATAGTTAGTAGAAAAAAAAATTGGTTTTGGTATCTTATCTATGAGAAATTAGAATTCAAAAAATGTGAAATATTTCAAATTTTAAATGTATTTTTCGACGATGTACCTTATTTAATTTAATATAATAATAGCTTACCAATAAACTAGAGCATATTCTTTACAATCATGCATTTAAAGTTTTGATTATTGTATAGTAATTATTTTTCTGTAAATTTTTTAAAACGTTTCTAAAACACTGGTCGTAAACGAAATCAATTCATTACGTGGATCATAGTGGGTTAATTTGACTATAGAATATACTAACATTATATATATGCTACTCACACGGCGATCCGTATGTGTGGGTTCGAATTACCCATGAATTACATAAAACCACGTGCGCAAGGCGTAAACGCTCTTAAGGCATTTGTCGTCTCTGTTTCTAGTCTATGCATGCTCTTTGACTATATCAAGTGGTATTAATCCTACTAATACTATAACTGAGAAGTAAGTTTGTTATTCTTTCACACAAAACTGAACATCCATATAGAATGTTTTTTATTTTATTCTATTTTATTTGGTTCATCAACAATTGTGACACTGTAGACTTAAGACTAAAAACATTAAACAAGTAACAGGTACTAAGTGAACAATCAATACCAGATGAACACTGCATGCACAAGTGATTATATTATCAGTTATAAATAGCGTTAAATATCTATTTTTACACAAATATTATGTTAAAAAATACACTTCTTTTTATAGACGTTCGACAGAAACACTGATTATAATCTGAAATAGCAAAAAAATCGGTGGTACTGTAACAGCTCCCCTGTTACAGTACCACCGATTTTTTACTATATGATACTACGTACGTGCAGACATAGCACATACATACAGACATGCTACATAGTACATACATACAAACAAAAGTTTGAAAAACATTAATCTAGATTCTAGAAGCTTAATCTTCTCACGCAGTCGTACGTCGCTCAACCTCCACAAAGGTTTGGCCCACCACTCATGCCCACCGCTGCTACTCCTGCGTCGCCAGGATCAACAGTCGCAACCACATCGAAGGGCCGTTGTGGTAGCTACTTATTAGTACTTAACTTAAATCAATATCTCTCTCCAACTTTATATCTGACTAGCTGCGACCCGCGGTTTCACCCGCGTAAATTTCGATCCCGTAGAAAATAATCCCAAGGCCTCCCTTAGGATCATTTTTTCGGGATGAAAACTATCCTATGTGTTAAGCCAAGTTACTCTCTACGAGTATGCCACATTTCATGAAAATCGGTTCAGCAGTTTTTGCGTGAAGGAGTAAGAAACAAACAAACATACAAACTTTCGCATTTATAAGTTTAGAAGCTGCAAAGAGCAATTTATCAATTCTACTTTTCGCTCTGTTTATCTCCGAACTCCATCGATAACAGTTTGAATTGATAATTTTGATTTATCCAAGAGAACGCCTCGGGGTAGATAGACCCTGTACAAATTCGGATATCCGACGATGGAGTCCGTCCGAAAATCAACAAATCCCAATTCGGAAATACATTCTGTTTTTCCGTTTTGAATGTTGATTTCTTATGTGAATGTTTATTGTTTACTGTACTTGTAACTATATAATTCGTAAATATCAATAGTAGGTACTTAATAATTTAAATTATAATTATGTTAGTTCAGTACAAAAGTCTCATTTAGTACTAGGTGAGTGGGTGCGACGGGAAATTGAATATCGTAATGACACTTTAATTGGCTTTCGATAATGAGGCTCTTGCATCGAGTCGAAACGAATATTAAAATCGATTACTACGCGATGTTGATGTCAGAAATGTACTCGATACATCGTTACATTTGGACACTCAGATCGCCAGATGGCAAAAGGTCATATGGAAATTCGGACACTCGGATTTCTCTTTTTTTATGTATAATGGGGAAAACCAACAGTCGGATTCATTTTCATGACTCCCGACGTTCATAGACATCCATAGACGTTATACAGACGCGTGGCCCTCCTTCCCCCTCCATGGGCCACCGGCTACTAACACCCCACACGAAACACGACACAGCTGTCACTTTACGCCGAGTAAGCGAGAGGTACCTCCCCGGTCGTACCGGCCCAATTCAGCTGCATGAATGCAGCGTGTAAGTCTTACTAAGATGCCTGAAATATAATACTAACTTTAACTGAACTACTTAATAATAAAATACTCCACACAGAGTATAAAGAGGGTGGGACGATCTTTATTGCCTGTTTTTCTCATTAAGTTTCTTTACATACTTCCTTGTAGACACGGGAAGCTCCGACCTTATTTCTTCAACAAAGGGCTGTTGGTAATACAAATAATAAATAGGTACTACGTTGTAAGTATCTCTATATAAAATTAAGCTACATAGGGCGAAAATTTTTGGTTCCAAGAGTTTTTATATTCTTTGTTTGTTTATTTGTGCGCGCATCACGTGAAAACGGCTGAACGGATTTTGATGCAAATTTTATCAATCGGTCGAGAAAAATCCAGGCCATGTATAGAAATAAAGACTATAAAATTCCTTAATAACGAACCGAATTCCAAGCGGGCGGAGCAGCGACCACAGCTTGTCTATATGTGCCAGGGTCATCTTTGCACAATGCACAGCCCAAACCACTGGACTGATCGGGCTAAAATTTGGCATGCAGGTGTAGATGTTATGACGTAGGCTAAGAACGGATTTTTAGATATTCAACCGCTAAGGGGGTAATAGGGTGTTGAAGTTTACATGGATTTCTTACAAATTAAACGCGTGTGAAATCGCGGGGCACAGTTAGTGTACTATTAATGTGTAACATATACTTCCATATACTACGCCGAGTAGGTACGTGACTGTCGAAATTCTGTCGAAAAACGTTTTTAAACGTATCTGCATTCTGCATTTTAATATGGGATTTAAAAGCTCAGTTGCCGTTGACAACAACGCTATTGAAGTCCACTCGTTTTATTTTCCACTAGCTTCTACCCGCAGATTCACTCTCGTCCGTAATTGTTTTTACTTATAAAAAGGTATCTTTGTCATTTCTTTTACCTTTAAGAATATGTGTACAAAGTTTCATGATGATCGGTTTTTTCGCGGGGAATTGCGTATACGCACTGCCATGGAACCTGGGTGGGATCCGATGGGTGTGTGGGGCTCGCGGCGGAGCCGAATACCCACTGAAACCCATACTTAGAAAAAATGATCGCTTGAGTTTTGCGCAAACAAACATTTAAAACAACTTAAAAGTGGCAGCGCGTTTCGTGCGGTGTGTATTTAACAGGTGGCCCATTAGGGGGGTGGAGGAGTCTTTAGCTAGTATAAAAAAAATCAAATCTATGTGCTGTCTAGGCAAGCGTGTCTGTTTTGACCATGTCATCTCTAACTGTTCAAATGTCTATGGCCATCGCCTACCAGTCTGTTACATACACATGCCAAGTGGAAGTAGAACAAGTCTGACAGATCAGAGTTGACAGCTGATGCCTAAGATCTTTACTGGTTATCCGCAGCTCTCTACCTACGGTGATATATGCTTGTAGCTGTCACTAAGTCGTGTTCGTAATGTCAGACATCTCTCTCTCTCTCTTGTCATCTGTACCTAACCATAGACATCATCTATGGTATGAATATTCAGTGTACGGTCTATGACTAAACATAGACAACCAATATACTAAACACACTCTTTCACACCACTGCTATTCCTCGTAGCAGTATCAACAGCGGAACCACTACGATTCTTTGATATGACCTCTAGAAACGCCGGGGCAAGAATGTGTCTTGGCATCCGTAACGAATTTAATCAAATAAAGACAACCAATACACTAAACACAGTCTTTTTAACCTCATAATAATCAAACCGTTCGTCTCTTAGTCTCAAAATGCATTACAGTAGTGATAATAGTCTAGTCGTGTTAGAGAAGTTATCAAAGCGAAAGATAAATAATCTGTACAGGCGTGTTGCAACATCCCGCCTGCGAAAGCGTTTATGAGAAATTAACGTCTTCCGATACGTTAACGAGCTCTAAATTTTGTTGTGGCAACTCTAGAGATGTCTTTGAACTTTTACTTTTTTACTTTTACTTTTTTCACGTGTCATAATGGCTTCTTTTAAAATTTTAATGAGCATGAGAGAAGATGATAATATATGGGTTCTTTAATTAAAAAAAATAATAACTAAAAAATCCAAAGACCGTGTCTTTAAATCTGCTGTGAAATAAGCAGTAGAATACCGAAAACATGATTTTTAAGTGAAAGATGTGCAAGAGAGGTAAGGTCGATAACCGTGGTAAAGAGATTTTTTTTATGATATGGGGGGCAAACGAGCAGTCGAAGACATTTTCATCACTAACGACGCCCGTAGACCTCCGCATATAAGCTATACAGGTGCGATGCCCCCCTTCTGTGCCCACCTCCATGGGCCCCCGGCTACTTACATACCGCATGAAACGCGACAGCACAGCTGTCACTTTACGCCGGTCTCGTGTGAGCGAGAGGTTCCTCCCCGGCTGGCCCAATTCGGCTGCATTCAAGCATGCAGTGTGGTACTACATCTTAGGCTGGAGCCACACGGGCGTAATTTTTTCAGTCGTGAGTCGCAGAATTTCGGCCGGGCCAACTGAATTTCTGTGGAGCTGCCACATGGACGTAATTTATTCAGTTACTATTGAGCGTTAGTACGGGGTGTTTGTGTCATCAAGTGCGATGGATCCCCGCCCCTCCCTCGCCCCGACAGAAATTCGGTCGAGTTTGTGCGTGTGAGTCGGCAGACAACTCATTTTGCGTCGTCGTGTGGTACAAACTGCATTTTTGTATGAAACTGAATGCAGCAGAATTTACGCGACAGAAAATACGCGACTCGGAACTCATAAAATTACGCTCGTTTGGCTTCGCCCTTACATACTCTTGTACTGTTCTGCATAACATAATCGAATGCTTCCCGCGATTGTACTAATCGATTTCTTTCATTTGCCTTAAAATTCGAGTAGATAAACTTCAAATATATTTAAATAATCGCTTTTTTTTTCATTAAATGTTTTTGTTTTAAACTTGTCGCCTATATGTACCACTTTAGTCAACGCCAGATCAGATGTAATCTCTTAAAACGGTAAGGAGTTACACGGGATAGGATCTTACAGTGCAAGTATGACGATTTGTTCTGTGATGTGCTGCGAGAGCTGGAAGGCAGTGCAGCTGCCAAATTTGTACAGTGGACTTATAAGGACTGAAGCTGACACCACGATATAATCCATTTATAAATTTTCCAGTTATTAGCGAAATTCGCGTAATCTTAAGAAACATAATACGAGAAACAGACATTGTTCTTTCCTTGGGTTTACGCAATACGCCGCGGGTAATTCTTTTTACGCGAATTAATGCCGTAAAATATTGTTCGCAGACGATCGGTGTTTGTGCGACTGTGCGTATCGGGCTTACAGAAACATTACTTGCTGTCGATTACACTTAGGGCTGCCACATTTGACGGGATAGGGTTTTGTAAATCGATGAACGCCGGCTGCAGCCACGAGAGTGTCACTTTTCAAGTGCAAACGAGGGTTCGAGTCCTTTTCATCGTTGCGACCGATGAACGTGTGAAATTTTTTTTTCATGACGTCATCATATAAAATATCGTATATGAACAGACTTTACTGATGACCAATATTTTGTTGCAAATAAAGTACAGAGGTTAAACTGGTAAGAAAATAAAGGAACTTTCATTATATCAAAATAAACTACAATTTGTTTTATCGTAATTAGAAACATAATTTTAATAGGCAATGAGATAACAAGTTTATTTAAATTTTTGCAAGTTCCGTCAGATTATTGTCGTAACGGTCTTTCGTCATCTAACTTTCTAATTATTTAATTTTAATTACAAAAACATGTTTTCTGGTGATCAATTCTGCAATATTTTAATTTTTAATTAACAAAATAAAATACCGCATTTATAGAGTACAATTGCGTGAAATAACATGTACAATAATTTATTATAAAGTACGGGTGGCAACCCTATACAAAACAACAGGTTTTGTACAATCTTGACATCTTTTTGCAAAACATTTATCGATTTGCATTCGGTCACACTTGGCTTCGTTTGATATTTCAAGTGTCAAATTGTTTTTCACAGGTTTTGTAATTATTTAAGCAATAGGTACTGTACGTCTAGACCAGGACTTCACAACTGGGAGGCACGGGCACAGAAACGTTGGGAAACCCTGGTCTAGTAATAAATAGTAATATTTATTAGTTTGGTAACCTAGCAACTAGGTTACACGTAATTAGCTACCATTGTCAATCTTCACATTATATCGTCGTGTAGCGAAGTAATAATATCTGTGGACATATTACTACGTTGCTAGCCCCGTGCTGAGTACCGTAAGGATTTGTGTTATAGGTATTAGACAACGGAAATATATTTAATAGATTTTATACATTTAAGATATCTTATTAATATTATAAATGCGAAAGTTTGTGTGTTCATTTGTTTGTTTGTTTTTTACTCCTTCACGCAAAAACTGCTGAACCGATTTGCATGAAATTTGACACACACATAGAGAGTAACTTAGATTAACACATAGCATAAGTTTTTATCTCGAGAAAATGTTCCTATGGGATGCAATGGGATGATTTTCAACGATATCGAAATTTACGCGGGTGAAACCGCGGGGCGCAGCTAGTTTTATATAATTATGATTTTTATTGTAGAAATATATATAATACATAGATGAACATGTATGGTCTGGGCGGGTTTTGAACCCGCGACTCCTGGCGCAAAATGCTCATTTACCGGAGCTGTTACCACTGCGCCAGCCAGTCCTCAAGAAAAAAGTAATGTTTGTCACGGTTTGTGAGTTTCAGGTGGACCCTAGCCGGGGAGGACCAAAGGAAGGCAAGACATCCGCATACTATTAAAGACTATGCGGATGTCTATTGGCGTCGTCAAGCCTCCAATTACTCGGCTGCCCCCGTATCTATATATACATAAGATTCTTGTGTCACCATGTACCATACTCTTCCGAAATGGCTAGATCGATTCTCATGAAATTTAGTGTGTGCATAGTGGGTAGGTCTGAGAATCGACCAACATCTTTTTTTCGTTTCGTAATTTCCACGGAATCGAAACTTACCCGAATGAAACCGCGGAGCGCAGCTACTACAATATAAAATCTTTTATTTTTACCCATTTAATGTCTAAATTTATCACCAGAGCGCGCGCTAAGGTGCAGCCGCTATATTTCGTGCACGGCCCCTAAATCTGAATAAACTCACTACAGAGTACAGACAAGTCCCCGCGATACAAAGGCATTTAGATGCAAATTTGGTCCAACAAAGAGCCTCGTACAGGTCCCCTTTATTGGTGCACAACAGACTAGACGGTAGGAAAACTTATAAAATAGTCCCCACGTATGACGCGATTGAAGTAAGCAATCCAGACATGTTACCAATACCTGAACTGTTGACGTTCTAATATTAAAACAAGCCATGTGAACACATTAGATGAGATGCTCTCAGACTAAACAGTACATATAATATATTCCCATCTAGTTTATTAATACAGAAAATCATTAAATAATAATACTGTTGTACGTTTGTGTACTAGAGATATCCAACAGTGTAGTGTGTAGTTCTGGCTGTACTCATCGTCATCATCATCATCATCAGCCTATTGCAGTCCACTGTTGGACATAGGCCTCTCCATAGGTAGCATTGTGTACTCTCCATGTTGTAATTTGTACTATCTTATTAATATTATAAATGTGAAAGTTTGTATGTTTGTTTGTTTGTTACTTCTTCACGCAAAAACTGCTGAACCGATTTTCATGAAATTTGGCACACACAAAGAGAGTAACTTGGATTATCACATAGGATAGTTTTTATCCCGAAAAAATGAAAATAAAAAAGTAACCTAATATCCTACTAATATTATAAACGCGAAAGTTTGTATGTATGTTTGTTTGTTTGTTTGTTTGTTACTCCTTCACGTAAAAACTGCTGAACCGATTTTCATGAAATTTGGCACACATAGAGAGTAACTTGAATTAGCACATAGGATAGTTTTTATCCCGAAAAAATGTTCCTAAACGATGCCATGGGATGATTTTCTATTTTCCGCGGGATCAAAATTTTAGCGGGTGAAACCGCGGGGCGCAGCTAGTAATAAATAAATTACTTACAGTCGTCACGTCCACGCATTCGGAAGAAATCGCCGATCAGTCAGTCTTGCCAACATAAGAAAATTTAATGTCTTTCGAATCCAAGCAAAATATTAAGCGAAACCATAAATTTTTAGTAACCAAAAGTCGCCTCGAATCTCGTCTGTTCCAAGTCGTTTTACGGTAACAGCCATGCTGTCGCATTTAGTGCGGCTCGTGACTCGTGAGTTTACGGTAGCTCATAGGAGAAAAAGGAAGAAAAAGCACGTCTTTTTTTTCTTTTTTTTTTTTCTCGCGGGGAAATGCATTTATGCACTGCCACCGGACCGAGGGTGAGGTCCAGTGGATGTGTGTGGGACTCCCGGATAGATCGAATACCCACTAAAACCCCGCGGGTGCCTTTGGCCGCCTATACTGAGGTGCCCCGGATCTGGCAGCAACAGGGCACAGAAAAAGCACGTCTAGATTATCTATATATCTATTATCTATGGACGTCGTATATATCTATCTATTATTTATGGTCTTATGCCTCAACATTTCGTTGTCGCCGTGTATTAAAAATAACCTCAAATAAGTAAACAGCTGATACCGAAATCAAGCACGAATCTAATCAAAGAATTTACATCTCAAATTTCGTATTCATTGGACAATTCCTTTTATTTTCGTACCACCAGTAAGTTGAGAACTAAGCTTTTTAATCTAGAACCAAAAATATAGTGAGGAATATACAAGGTGGATACAAACCAAAGGCATTAAATTAAACCACATGTACTATAAGTACCTACTGTTAATCGGAGACCATTAAAAAAAAGTTTACGACAAGTATACGAAAATACTTTTTTCAAACAAGTTAAATAGCGAAAAAATAAGGAAAACTTGTAAACACTCTTTGTACGCGCCGCCGCGGCCACTCGGTAAGGTCGCTAAGCCTCGAACGGGGTGAATGACCCCGACGGACTATAGGCGGCCGCGCGCTTGAACAGCTGATGGTACAGAGTGTACGAAGTGAGAAAAAACTTTAGAAAATTCCTGTGGCTAAACTATTGCTCCGATTGATCTGATATTTGTTGTGTAGCCTGGAAATTATACTCTAAATATGTAGTTTAATTTAATGCCTCTCGGTTGTATCCACCTTGTATATCATTTAAGTTGTCATCGAGATCAAAGAAACTATCGTAAACCATGGATTAAGTGTCTCAATCCCATCATTAGTTAGCGTGTTATGATTGAATTATACCATCGCTTTTGATGTGATGGGCATCTATAAATACAACTCAAGGGGGATTATTCCCATACCCGATCTATTTTCATCTTGGGGTGTTTGGGATTAAACGTATTTGTAGATCTGTATGCAGATGGTACACGTGGTACACCTGGTGCAAGATTTCGTTCTATTTTTTATTTATAAGAGCCAAATGAGGAATAGTTTATAGTGTCACCCTATAATAAGTTGATGACCTCAATTTTAATTAGAGATAGTGCCACACTGCATGCATGCATGTAACCGAATTGGACCGGCACGACCGGGGAAGTACCTCTCGCTTACATGAGACCGGCGTAAAGTGCGTAAAAATGTGCGCTGTGTAAGTAGTCGGTGGCTCATGGAGGGTGGAGGAGGAAGAAGGAGGGCGACGCATCTGTATAACCTTTATCTGGATGTCTATAAGCATAGGTAGTCATGAAAATGGTTCCGACTGCTTCTTTGTCCCTCATACTATAAAAAAACTTTTCACTTTCTCGACTCGTGTTGATCTACATTTCACGGTATCGCGTTCGGTGAAATACTCATGTGTATATTACGCACGGCTCCGAATGCTCGTTTGCCCTCTTATACCATCAAAAAAATGTCTCTCTTTCCACATTCTCGCCACAGGCGTCGATATACAGCGTCGTGTTCGGTGAATTACTCGTGTGGCTCACGTGAGACCTTGGCAGCGATCGGACACGGTCATTATTCAGTGCTGTGCTATCATTATTCAGAAACTACGATCGGAGGTAGGATACGAGATAAAATGAATCGTTATGACGTCAGCTGTGCAGCATCATTATCTTCACTGTTGAACTGAGACATATTTTTATAGCATAAGGGTCGACTGCCTCGTGGTCTAGTGGTAAGCGTGTTCAACCATAGACGTGAGGTCCTGAGTTCGAATCCCGGGTCGGACCAAAAATTGTTATTGGGATTTTTCAATTTCTAATAACAGTCTGGAGTCAGGAAGTTGGCGGTGTTACATCCCCGTGCCTCGGAGAGCACGTTAAGCCGTAGGTCCTGCGTCTGATTTCTCACCGGTCGTGTCGAATTGCCGTCCCATCGGAATATTAGAATGAGGGAATAGTGAGTGCACTTATGTCTGCGCGCACACTTGTGCACTATAATATGTCCTGCGCCTCTGGCTTGTCTCTATAGAGACGGCCGCCGTAGCCGAAATCAGCTAGGAGGACATTATCATTACTATTAGTATAAGGGTGGCTAAATAGAGAAATAGGTTACCGGTACCGACATTACCTGTACGTATCGATAGCGGTAATATTGCAATTTTATCGACAACATTGCAATGTTATCGATAACATTGTGCAATATTACCTGTACCGACCCGTACAGGTTTTGTCTCGGTAACCTGTTTCTCTATGTAAGCACCCTAAGGAAACAGATAAGAAATCGGAGCCATTCTAAAAATCTAAAGACTGGTAAGAGGTAGTGCCACACTGCATGCTTGCATGCAGTCGAATTGGGCCGGCACGACCGGGGAGGTACCTCTCGCTTACTCGAGACTGGCGTAAAGTAACAGCTGTGCTGTCGCGTTTCGTGCGGTGTGTAAGTAGCCGGTGGCCCATGGAGGTGGGAGGAGAAAGGAGGGCAGCGCATCTGTATAGACTCTAGGCGGATGTTTGTGGGCGTCGGTAGTCATGAAAATGGGTCCGGCTGCTCGTTTGCCCTCCTATATAAAAAAAAAAGAAAAAAAACTACCGACGCCCATAACATGTATATAAGTTTATACAGATACGTTGCCCTCCTCCCTTCCCCCCACCATGGGCACCATCTCACGAACAGCGATAGCTTAGCTGTCACTTACGGTGTCGTGTAAGTGGTACCTCCCCGGTCGTGCCGGCCCAACTCGGTTGCATTCCTTCTGTTGTAGTCGAGTGAATACACAATATTATCTAAACAGGAGCCTCCATCTGAGACGTGTTATGATCGCGTGTTTTGTACATCAGCAGCGAGTCTAGATCGAATGTAGATAAGATTGTGTTTTTTATGTTCCGTGTGTACGAGATGCGCGATGAAGTAATTACATTAATAAGCAGAAGGGGGCAAACGAGCTGTCGGAGCCGTTTAGTGACGCCGACGCCCATGCACATCCGTATCATTTTTATACAGATGTGTTGCCTTCTTTGCTTTTGCATCACCCAATGGGCCACTTGAAAGTTGAAACCGTGATTGCGTAACTACCACTTTTCACGCACGATTCGGCTGCAGTGCAGCAATGACATTGCCTCTTGCAAAATTTACTTACGAAGTAAATACACTAGACCACGATACCGGCGGGAAGTGACAGCTGTGCTGTCGCGTTTCGTGCGATGTGTAAGTAGCCCGTGGCCCATGTAGGCCGAAGGAGAGAGGAGTGCAGCGCATCTGTATGCCCTCTATGCGGATGTCCATGGGCGTCGGTGGTGATGAAAATGGCTCCGACTGCTCGTTTGCCCCCCTATGCCATAAAAAGAAAAATAACACCTCTATATCTCTCTATGATAATAAAATGTATTAAAACCAAGTATTAGTTATATGTACAGTCACGAGCAATAATATGTATACACTTTAGAACCCTGTCACAATAACTTTCTTTGACAAGTCAATGCAATAATATGGAATTTCAAAAATATAAATTATGACTAAGTACTAAAGTGTATACATATTATTGCTCGTGATTGTACGAATGTGCTATAAAATTCTAATTGGTCTGTTTTTTACAGGTACGAGTCATGTAATAGCTGTTTTAAATCGGTAAGAAGTATTCACATGAAGATGGTTTCTTTATATTTAAAATAAATGTTTGTCGGTATGTTCTATATAGAAACGTAAATTAGGCATTTGATCATGTGATGATCTTTATCAAAGTTATTGTGCATGCTCATCAAGATTTCTGAGTTGGTGACATCATTTTTTTTTTGACAGATGGCGCCACTGTCATTCCAATGAATTTTTGCCAAATATATGCCAGATCGGTGGCGCGGTTACTGTTTCACACGATTTTCTAAATTTATTAATTTGGTAAGAGGTAGTGCCACACTGCATGCTTGCATGTAGCCGAATTGGGCCGGCACGACCGGGGAGGTACCTCTCGCTTACACGAGACTGGCGTAAAGTGACAGCTGTGCTGTCGCGTTTCGTGCGGTGTGTAAGAAGCGGTGGCCCATGGAGGTGGGAGGAGAAAGGGGGGCAGCGCATCTGTATAGTCTCTATGCAGATGTCTATGGGCGTCGGTACTCATGAAAATGGCTACAATCGTTTGCTCCCCTATACCATAAAAAAAATATATATACTTCTTTCACACTGCGCGTCTTATGTATTTTAGGTTCTAGAGTAGTGAAGTATGATGTGTCAAATGAAGGGCCAAGCGTGTTAGGTACCACACAGCTCATACGTCAATGTACCCTTTCATTGATCAGGCTAAATTAAATTGGTGGGGCGCGTCGATTTTTTACGACCTTAGTGACGTCACAAAACGGCCCTTATTACGCGATACCATTTGTTTTTTACGAGATACTTCTGGCGCGGGCCACCAGGAAACTACTTACGAGCGATCGTCAACCCGTCTATTGTACGAATAATATGAATGTGTATTTTTGTTATTTTATCACGCTATTACTGATTGGATTTGGATGCAGATATACCCAGATTCAATAAATGAGGCCTATCCTCTCTGCTCCCAGTTAGTAATACCTAACTAATTAAGTTAATATAATGTTACAATTGAACCTAATGAAACGGCATCTCTCTAGCTAGTTCTAAACTCCATTACTTATGCCGTTTAGTTATAGTCTAAACGGCTAAACTCATACCCTCTTATTAATAAACATAGAATAACTTAATCCAAGTAATAACCTAGTAATAAACTGACATCTGTCAAATTCCATACTTTTTATGTGTTTTTTTAATATGGTCGGTGTTTATGATGTTCCTCCGTAATAGCACCTCCTTTTTTTTTAATTTTATGGAGGTATTCAAGATCTGAGTATAGGTTACAATGTGTTTTTTTTTTTAAGATAGAATCTACGCTAACAGAACTGAAAGCCCAGTGCAGCTTCGTCTGTATGAGAGGCGAGTGCTCTAAGGTAGCTCGAGCCTCTGTAATTTG
>LUGF01050774.1:36299-47069 GCA_001625245.1 Calycopis cecrops | reverse complement strand
TTAATATTAAAAATATTAAATACTGTAAAATATTATGAATTATTAAATACTGATAGTTAAGAATACTTGCTTACTATTCTATAGCTTCTGAAATGTCAGGATTGTAAAATATTACAATCCTAACGTTTCAATCTGTCCTGATGTCAAAGTTATTACAAGTACCCCAGAAGATTTATATTTATTTTGTTAGTCCGATTAACGCAAGATAAGTACTTTTTTGGATCTTGCGGGCTTGAAGAGGAGGAAGAAATAATATCTGTAAGCGTTAGGTGAATTTCTATAGTGAGTTATATAATTATTATTATTAACGTGTAAAAGAGCTTATTCTTTCCTCAAAGGTCGGCAACGCATCTGTTAGACCTCTGGTGTTACGGATGTCTGTGGGCGTTGGTGTTCACTTTACATCAGGTGACCTAACTGCTCGTTTGCCTCATATGCTATAAAAAAAAAAACCGTACGTAGGAACACTGTAAACGCAAAATTCAGATTAAGGCCTGACTAACACCCATAGTTATCATGATGTGTAGAGTTTACATTTGTTCCACACTTAACTAGTGGAAAAGTACAACTTTTGTTCCACCCATTTTAAAAATGATAAAACAAGAAAACTCACGAAAAGAATCAAGTGGCGACAGCTATCTTTTCAGCTTTTGCCACCGACATCGATAGAGTAACAAAGTTAAACGCATCTTGACACCAAATATCCGTATTCGGATCCGCACCGCGGATGTATTCTGTTAACGACGCCACATCCCTTGTTTCGTAAACTTGACGTGTTCCGGACAGGCGCGAAATTGTTTAACTCGCATATTGTTCGGTTACCGGGTTTTTAATTTGTTTTAAATACGATGTTTAGTGACTTTTTTCGATTGTACAGCGACTGAGCTTTGCTTTGCTGTACTGGAAAGAACCTTTTTCTTGTCTTTTTGTTGCTATATTTTATGTAACCTCTCCCGCTTCGATTGAGCTTGAATTCTTCTGATGGTTGCGACATCTAAAAAGGTTTTTATCGCTACCCGTGAATATTACAACCGACCGAAGTGTCCGACACTATTTTAGTCGACTATAACAATAATTTACCTTGTCTCTGTCCATGCTCTGGCCTCTATTACGATCTAATATCGCAGGCATATTTTTTAATATAAATTATATTTACAGCAAGCCCTTCGTTTATATGGTGTATCTCAGCTAGAGTTGCGAAATATAGTATTTTTCAAAATATGCATTAAAAAATATAGTATACTGTTATCCAATATAGTACTCAGAGGGCCATATACTAGGTTTAGAATGTGTATGCGGGCCAGGTTCAACTGAAAAAAAAAGCTCATTGAGTCATGAGCATTAACAAACACTATATTCCGCTATTTGCAATATAAATATTTCAGTCTTGAAAGTATACTAGTATTTTTGCGTACTATATATTTTTTCAACAATATATAAGTACACAGACCAGAAATATAGTACAATACTATCTATCTAATATATAAAATTCTCGTGTCACAGTTTTCGTTGCCATACTCCTCCGAAACGGCTTGACCGATTCTCATGAAATTTTGTGAGCATATTGAGTAGGTCTGAGAATCGGCCAACATCTATTTTTCATCCCGATATTCCCACGGGTCGAAAGTTACGAGGGTGAAACGGCGGGGCGCAGCTAGTGTCTATATAGTATGATAGTACGGTTGGAAACCCTACTCTCAGCTGTGTTATAGTTTTTACGGCCAAGTTGCTGGTCTTTGCGACGCAATTGAGCATGTGATGTGTGCATCGGGAGACTGCGACAGATTGCGCCATCTCGACCGAGTGGAAGCTGTTTACAGACATGTGGTTATTTTTTTATATCATCGAGGCCTTATTTATCATCGGTTTGTTAAACGACTTCAATAAAATACATAGAGATATAAAGAAAGTTCTGATATCAATGTATAAAACTCAAACGTGTCATAGTCATCCATCAACACACAGCCCAAACCACAGGACGGAACGGGCAGGTAGGTGTCGTGACGTAGGCATCCGCTAAGGATGGATTTTTAGAAATTCAAGCCCTAAGGGGGTGAAATTGGGTGTTGAAGTTTATATGGATTGCATAGAAATTAAACGCCGGTGAAACTGCGGGGCACAGCTAGTCAATGATAAAATGAGACTTTCGCGTTTGAAATGAAAGGAATATATTTCCTTACCGTGAAAATAAGAAACATATTGGTAAGTAATACAAAAGGTTCGTTTGGTACATACTTTGTAGTTACCTCAAGGGTTTTAACAGACTGAGTCGGCTCTTGACCACCGCTGCAGTAACCCGAAACGTCGAGCAAAAGTAGGTATTAGTATTAGCTAGTACAAATAAGTAATATTCTATTGTATTAAAACCCGTAAAGTAACTACAAAATTCAATAAAAGAAAGGTTTCAGTTTCAAGCCGGTTAGATTTTTGTTAATAAATTGGTGGTCTGTAAAGTAGGTCTATGGATGATGATTTAATTTTAAGTGATAGCATCGCCTCACGCTTAGGCCGATCGTACCTCTCGCTTATTCGGCGCTCTCGCACGCGGTAGAACGTGACAATGAGCATGCTTTTTCGCGCATGCAGTCCGCGTCCATCGATTAATAAGACGCGAAATCACCTCAAAATAAATTATTAGATTGTTTTTATATAAGAAAGATTTGGATTTAGATCGAAGCCAGTTGATAAAAAAGTGGTAGGTACGTTTATTATTACCTTATAATTTGCGTCAAATGTATTCGCCAAATTTTCTATTTTGTAAAAACTATTTTGTACTATATTTGCCGTTACATGCATAGTGGATTGTCTATTCCCGATCCTTCACTTTATGGGGATATCAACAGTGTTTTGATCCCATTGACTTGTGTAATTCGTTAGACATACTACCGAAATTCCTCGTGAGTTCTTCAGGAGAACCGTACATCGTTATAATTCCCATTATTATATTCACATACAAAACGCGGCTGTAGGTAAAAAAACACTCTCCTGTATGGCTGTCACGTTTTATATATAAGAGGCGTACTCTTGGAGGGTTTCGTACGTGCACTACGGATACGCACACACGCACGCGTACACACGCACACATTGACAGGTGCACACTCACACACGTACACACCTACACACGTAACACTCATTACGGTTATTATTTTATGTCCGCGCGATTTGCTCCGCGTTATTGTGGTGTTGTGTGAATATTTAATCGCTGCTATAAAATATGTCGCGCATCATAATCAGCCGCTGCCGGTCCGAGAGGTATCGCCACTGATGCGTTAATGTCGAACTAGCTTCCGCCCGCGGCTTCGCCCGCGTGGATTTCGGACTTCAAAAATGATTCAAAATTTTAACTTATTATGTTATTCTGATATGAAAGCTATATCACTGTAAAGTTTCATGAAAATCCGTTCAGTAGTTTTTGTGTGAAAGAGTAACAAACATACAAACTTTTGCATTTATAATATTAGTAGGATAGTCGTAGGATCCCCTCGTTCAAATTCAGGAAGAGGTAGTGCCACACTGCATGCTTGCATGCAGCCAAATTGGGCCGGCACGACCGGGGAGGTATCTCGTACACGAGACCGTCGTAAAGTGACAGCTGTGCTATCGCATTTCGTGCGGTGTGTAAGTAGCCGGTGGCCCGTGAAGGTGGGAGGAAAAAGGAGGGCAGCGCATCTGTATAGTCTCTATGCGGATGTCTATGGACGTCGGTAGTCATAAAAATGGCTCCGATTGCTCGTTGGCGCCCTTATGCCAGTTGTTTCGCTGCTCCGGGCAAAATAATATTTGCCCCCCGTGCGTTATTCCATAATGTTATAATTTCAACATATAAAAAGACAAATTTCCCTCAATTTTGCCGCTCCGGGCGATTGACTGATTTGCCTCCCACCCCCTAGATAAGGCCCTGGACTGGAGGGCACCCCACCAACATAACGAGGATTATTACGGGCGTCAAACTGCTCGTTCGTCACCGAATGCTATAAAAAAACAAGTCTCTTTCAATTGGTAATGTCCATTCCGGATAGGCAACTACACGGAAATCGTTATTACGCTTTTATTGGTGTACCATGTGAGTATTTACACGACCCCAGAGACCACCTACATGCGTTCGCCCTTGTTTTTTGTTTCAGACTTTCAGACAGACAGACACAGAGAGAGAGAGAGAGAAAGAGAGAGGAGGATAAAAAAAACTTAACTTTCCAGACCGTGATTACCCAGGGATCTTCAAGAAAATAGCTTATTCTTCTCACTCTCATACTCTTCTCGACTACTTATCTGTTAGACCTCTGGTGATACGGATGTCCGTGGACGTTGGTGATGGCTTTGCGCCACGTGGCCCAACTTCTCGTTTGCCTCCTATGCTACAAACAATCTTTAGACCACACAACTGAAGTAAATCTTAATTATTGATTTAATACTCAAAACTATCGTAGTTACATAGATATAAAATGCCATATTATGAAATTTATTTTTAAATACAGTTTTACTTCGAAATCTAATTTGAATTTTGAATTTGAATGACAACTTACATTGGCCTCGCCCAGTGTGTGATTTTTGTAACGCTCTCGCCATCTTACTCCCCAAGTCAAGCACACGTATAGAAGTTTAACTTCAAAAAGTTTCACTTAGATCGAATTTGAATGACAACTTCCATTGGCCTCGGCCGCTGTGTGATTTTTGTAACGCTCTCGCCAGCTTAGTCCCCAAGTCAAGCGCGCGTATAAACGTTTAACTTCAAAAAAGTTTCACAGACCGAATTTGAATGACAACTTCCATTGGCCTCGGCCGCTGTGTGATTTTTGTAACGCTCTCGCCAACTTACTCCCCAAGCGCGCGTATAGACGTTTTACTTCAAAAAAGCTAGTCTAACCACATGGAAGCGTTTCCCTGGCCAGCGGCTTACGTCACAATCGTTCAATGGGCGTCTGCGTGCTCGGAAGCGATAAGCCCCGACGTAACACCAACAATGAAACCCCATATCGCGTCAATCACATTACGGAAGAGCGCCGCACGACGCACGTGCACGGTACACTGTTGATGTACCACGTGCATAATGGAGCTAAGTGTAATAACACGCTTTTCCCACATTCTTTAATTCCAATGGGAGTTCTACACGAGCGGAGAGAAATGAGGTTTATACCAACTTAACACGCCCATAAAGATCCGGCAGTGTAACAAGTCCAACTTTTAGACTGTTCTTAGAAATTGAAATACCCCGATAACCGTTCGGTCCGACGTGAAACTCGAACCAAGGACCTCGCGAGATTATTTTCTCGCATTCTCTCATTCCAATGGGAATAGTTCTACACGAGTGGAGACAAATCCGGCTCACACAGGACCAACGGCTTCACATGCTGATAGAGATCCAGTATTGTAATACGGTCATCTTCTATACTGTTAGAAATTGAAAATTTCCAATAATTGTTTGTTCCGACCTGAAACTCGAACCGGGACGTCGCGAGATGCATAAGTGCAATGACACTTCTCTTTTTCCCGCATGCTCTAATTGCAATAGGAATTGTCATACACGAGCGCAGACAAATCCGGCTCCCACAGGACCAACAGCTTCACATGCTTATAGAAACCTGATAGTGTAACACGGCCAACTTCCGAACGTTTAGAAATTGAAAAATCCTAATAATTGTTTAATGGGGTAGGTACCTTTCGATCCCATCCCTTTAAGAAGTGATTGACTCGCGCCATTCATGCGGTTTTAACAGTGCTCTCATTCATCTCTATGGGGTAAAGGAGGGCAAGAAATTACGTACCTTACACTGGCACATTAAGCGTACAGATATTATGGGCGTAGGCACCAAAGAATTGCTTGCTCGTTATGCTTTAAAAATAATCTGCGAGATAATCCTTTTGCGTAGTTTTTACGTAGTTAAATATTTTGTTTTTTGTCTTCAGTTTTTTGTTACTCCTCACCAAGAACACTGAATAATACTGTATTTCCGCTTCGGTCCAATATTTCCTGCGTATGTTCTTCACATTCACCTTGACTTGTTTGATTCTAAATGTAGTAGTTTTTAACTACAAGACACCTTCACACAAGAATCAAGGAAGAGAGAAGCGTGTGCCATGCCCCGATCTTTATATATTTCTCCTGCTTCCTCCATTCATTATTTTCTTCACAGAACACGCCGCGCTGGTTGGTTCTGTTTATACTACCCGATTGGCTTCACAAAGTAAGCGATCATTCTGATCATGACATGTCAGTCTTAAACAATCTGACTGTAGATAAAAAAAACCCTTACTTCCATCAATTTTGAACTTGTTAAAATGAGGTAAATTAATGTAATTTAGAAAGTTTTTTTTTTACAAAACGAGTGTGTAATGATCATGATATGTGGCGATCCCTATTAGCTCCCTATTTCGTTAGGGAAGAGGCGTGAAAATGTGTGGTTGCTGTTTTTAAAACATGGCTATGGCATGGCATGGCATGGCCCAAAATATTTACCACATATCTCTTATTGGTTTATACGGATCGGATCGGATCGGATATGGATCTCTCATAGCACCAACAGCGATGCCATAGCTACTCCACGTCAGTATTACCGATCTAATTACGCTTAAGAAAGCTACCATTCCGGTCTAGTCCGACTGCAACGCATAAATTGCTCATTGGTTATGCATTTTGGATTCAAACAGCTGTAATATGTTTGAAGTCACGGCTGTTGAATTCAAACAGCTGTAATATTTTTGTAGTCACGGCTAGTTTGCAGAAGTGAAGCGACGAGTGAATGACAGTTTTGAATACATTAGAATGTGGCTTAAGTGGAGCGTGGCTTAACGGCGTATTGTAACAATGTGGTTATACGTATGTGTTGTAGCTGATGGGTTCACTTGTGGTTTGTATATCTGGTAGTTCAATTGTTGTTATTAATACGTCGGGACGGAAAGTAAGATATGTGCAAATCGCCACAATTGAGCAAGAGGGTTGCTTTTGCAGTGGAGTTGGGCCGGCACGACCGGGGAGTTACCTTTAGCTTACGATATTGGCCTAAAGTGCCAGTTGTGTTCGCGTTTCGTGCGGTGTGTAAGTAGCCGGTTGCCCATGGATCTGGGAGGAGGAAAGAGGGCAACGCATCTTTATAACCTTTATCTCCTTCTATTCTTATCCCCCCTTATATTGTTAGAAACTACTGACCACGGACATTAGAATATGTATCAATTATATAGAGTAGTTTCCCATATTGAAAAAAAAAACCACGTTTAACAAATCCAGTACCTTTACCTATAATGTTCCAATCTATTATATTTGAACAACGTTGATTTGTATAACTCCTTCATTTGCTGTTAGCAAACAGGGGTTCAATTCCGAACCCCCGTTTCAATTATTGAAAGAACAATGTAATGAGAGGGAATATTTTTGTGATTGAAATTCATTGTGAGCAGGCTCGACGAATTTTAACTTGAATTATTGCTGCTAAGTCTGATTGTGGGGTTAGATTTTTATTGACAAAGGGGTTTCTTTGTAGGGTTTATTCTAGGTGAGTGTCAGATAAGGGAATGAGGGGCTCAAGCCCTCCGCCCAAAGCTCAAGTCATACTAAAATTCTTACATTTCTGTCAACCTTACCTTAGTAACAGAAGAAGTGTAACTAGACTATAACTCCTAGTATTGTATCGTATTGTTTCGTGTAAAACGGGGTTTTACACAAAATGTTATGTCGATAGAAGTGATTATTTTAGAATTTTAACCCGCTGTAAAGGTATTAGCTAAACAGCCAGCCAAGTGTAAGCGTGATTCTCACTGGCCTGACCCGTTTGCTGAAGATGAAGTAGGCAACGATCCGGGCGTTATCCAGGTGTAAAAAAACAAAAACCCGAGCCCTGTGTAATTGTACATGAAGCGTGTGGCCCGGGCCGCCGCAGTGCGGTCACTTCACTTGCAACAAGGGCCTCAAGAGGCGGTGACGGCTGAATATTGTTATATTGCTAGGGATTATTGTGACCTACATTATGATTATTCATATAGTAGTCACAGTCACGAGATGCCAAGTTTCTGAAGACGATGTCTCAGACCGGAGGGGGCTGTCCCTACCACCATATGGGATGAATAGCCAGGAAGAGAGAGAGAGTCACAGTCACGAGATGTGTGTTATTTTTTATGGTATTATGGGACAGGCGAACAATCGGAGCCTTCTCATGACGATTTCATAATAATTTCAGTTAGCAAGAGGTAGTGCCACACTGTGCTTGCATGCAGCCGAATTGGGCCGGCACGACCGGGGAGGTACCTCTCGCTTACACGAGACCGGCGCGTGTCGTGCGGTGTGTAAGTGGCCGGTGGCCTATAGAAGTGGAAGGAGAAAGGAGGGCAACGCATCTGTGTAGTTTCTATATGGATGCTTATGGGCGTTGGTAATCGCGAAAATGGCTCCGACTGCTCGTTTGCCCCCCCCCCCATACCATAAAAAAGACGTCAGCATTCTTGCTGTCGCTGCCCTCCCACCGGCCGCGTGGAACTTTAAGTTGGGACAACTTTTCCCCCTCCATTGGCTACTTACGTACGGCACGAAACGTACCGCTGTCACTTTTACTGAGATTATTGTTTGTTTATTTTGTTTTTGTTAAAAATTTCATTGTTTAAATGTTCTAAGACTTGTACATATAATTATAACTATATGCATAAGTCTTTTAAGGAATAATTATACAACTCGATTGAATCTAGGACACTTTCCTTTCTCCTGTACAACATTGCCAACATTACAGCAATAATCGGTTCACTCGTCCTATTCATCATTCATAATCGATATTATGTCGTATCTAGAATTATTCGCAACTTATGTCGTAAGCTTCGTAAATTTTGTGATTTACATGTACCGTTAAAATATTCTGCGGCAATTGGTTGGAGTAATTACTTAATTGCCGATTAGCTCGCAATCATCGGTGTTGTACATTACAGCTGCGATTAGTTAAGCGTTGGTTATGTCATGTGTTTTTAAAAGTTGGGTTAATTACACTGTCTGTTTTTTTTGGAATCGAAGGTTGTGAGGGGAAATTGTGAACGTTCGCTGATTGTATTCTACGTTAGTAGTTGACGTCCGTGTTAAAGATAAAGAAAGAATGTATTTAATAATTGAAATATTTGAAGATAGAACTATAATTAATTGATATCGCATGGTTTTCAAATCTGTTAAATTTAATGTTATTATGTGACAATAAGGCTCAATTCACACCAAAAGCGCGGCGAAGCGCAGCGAAACGGAGTGCACTTTCAGTGTCATGTAAATTTAAACATTATTTTCATTACTGTAGTACTTATTATCGAATTCTCGCGACTTCCGCGCGGATTCCAGCGAATCCTCGCGCAGTCGCGGGAATCCGCGCGACTCGTTTGAGTTTCTCATGCGATAATAAGTATTATAGTAATTATTATAAAGTTGAAATTCATATGACACATAAACTGCGTTTCGCTTCGCTGTGCTTCGCTGCGCTTCGCCGCGCTTTTGGTGTGAATTGACCCTAAAAAGATTTTTGGATTATGGTCGAAACGAAAAATACTATTTCTATTTTAATTCTGACTACCCCTACCTACTGGATACCCCATTTCTTTTAAATATCTGTTTCGCCGGGACACTTTATTTTATTTCGGGAATCGGGACGCAAAGTGTCGAGACAATCCCGGCGAATCCCGTCAATCTGGCAACTGTAGACGCTACTTCCACACTTCTATATAATGTATGCTTTTAGCAATCTTAAGTCAATCAAAGTCTTCAAAACTAATCCATTAAAATGGCGTCAGGGAACTTAATTAAGCGCAGGATGCGAGTAAATTAATTGTGATTAAAATTAGGCGGAGACGAGCTTGGTGGGGTGAAACACTCCAATCTTCTGCCAGTAAACGAGGCTTATGAAGGGCTTATTATCAATAATTAATGGTGCTTCGAGATGCTTCTGGAGTGTTCTATCCATAGTTAATATTAGTTATTCGGTTACCTTTACGTCTTGATGATCTATAAATATATTATCTTTCTATGAATATATTTAATTAAGTTTCAAAATAGTGTTGGTTACACTATTTATAACTAGACTAGACTGTTCGTCTGCATAACAATTAAGACGATCTTTGGACGTTACTATGAAAACAGTGGATTCTCAGCGAAAATTCGCATTTATTCCAGAGATTGTTTAGGAATTTCGAAAGCTATTCGGTTTTGTTAGGTTTATTTTAATTTCCTTTCATTAATAAAGTCATTCTACATTTGGCGCCAAAATAATGAAATCATTTTTTGAAATTAAGTTAAAATGGTGTTTGTCGATAACAGTTGAAAATGAACACATCCTACTAATATTATAAATGCGAAAGTTTGTAAGAATGTTTGTTACTCTTTCACACAAAAACTACTGAACGGATTTTCATGAAACTTTACAATAATATAGCTTTCATATCAGAATAACATAATAAGTTACAATTTTGAATCATTTTTGAAGTCCGAAATCCACGCGGGCGAAGCCGGGGGCGGAAGCTAGTTTTCAATATTGGCCACTCACAGCCGAAACTACTGTACTTAGAAATTTGAATTATGGTACACGGGTTGCTTGAATGATGTAAGTGAGCGCTAAGAAAGGCTTCTTGGAAGTTCAGTCATGGCTGAAATAGGAGGATGAAGTTAATATGGACTAATGTTTTCTTTCAAATTAATCGCGGGTTAAAACCGCAGGGCCCAGCTAGTGTCTAGTGAGCGCCGGTCAAATGAAGCATGCTGCATGACCCATCGCCACTGCCGGAAGGATGTGGTATTGTTTACATGCCCGTCCGATGGGATGT
>LUGF01050772.1:175895-193448 GCA_001625245.1 Calycopis cecrops | reverse complement strand
TTCGTCGCTTTCTAACGTGGAGCACAATTTACTGAATATTTCTGGCAAAATATATCTATCTATACCACAACTCACAAGTTACAAGTCCAAAGAAGCGATTCGGAAGAAGACTTGCAAGTTACAGATTTATCGCAATTACAATTGGATTATCTCTTAAATGGATGATGTAATGATCTTATCGTTTATTAGATGATGACGTGCTTGCATTGCGCTTGAAATAATAATACTTAATACCAGCAGCTGAGTTCCATCATAGGACATCGCGACCCCATCACTTCGATATTCCTAAATGTAGTACTGTGCGGTATAAACGCCATTTTGTACCGCATACAACAATACTATGGAACCAGCTGCCTTCCTCGGTATTTCCGATCCGATACGACTTAAGGATCTTCAAGAAAAGAGCATTCCTCTTTCTTAAAGGCAACGCGTCTGCAAGACACCTAGTTTTGCGGATGTCTATGGGCGGCGGTAGTCAGTAACCACCTGCTCGTTTGACCCCTACATCATAAAAAAAGGGCCGGCACGAGATGTAAGTATCTAGCTATCAGAATAGTAAAGGAAAGTAAAGTGAGAGTCGCGTTTTGTGAGTGGCCAATTGGAGAGAAGGGAGGAATAAGGGCAACGCGTCTTCGTAACAATTGTGTCTATGGTTGTCGGTATTACCAAACGGCTCAGACTGCTCGTTTGCCCGCTTATACTATTAAAAAGACAAATCGGAAGCAAGCGAGGTAGGAATGGGGTGAAATCTGGATTCATTAATCGAATTTCTGAAATTAATTAAAACGGGATATAATTAAAGCGGGTCAAACGGGAGAGAAAAATAAGCAATGGCAAAACTTTAGATTATTTGTGTGAGACTTTCGCGCTTGTTACACATATTGTGTATAGGTTGGTTTTAGCACGAACAGATATTAAAGACCAAAACATATATCTTTGCTCGACGTTTCGGCTGGGTTGCACGAACACTCTCCCCAGTCGGCTCGTGATCACGGCTGGTGGAACCCACTCGAAACGTCGAGCAAAGGTTTTGACTAGTACCTTTTATATCTTATTGTGCTAAAACCCGTAAAGTAACTACAATATCTGGTTATTAATCGTCATCTGGCAATACACTATACAGGTATGTTGCCCTCCTTCCTTCTTCCCAGTCGATGGGCCACCGGAAACTCATACACCGAATGAAACGCAACAGTCACTTAACCAACATCGTGTACTGGCCAGTACCTCCCGGGTCGTACCTGCCCAACTCACTTGTAATGCAGCGTATCATTATTTCACATCAGTTCGTTAGGAAGTAGGAGTTGATACTCAATCATCATCATCATCATCATCAGCTCTCCCATAGCATAACTAAATTATTCAATTCAATATAACCTACTAAGGGTCGATTTTTCAATCCTCAGATAAAAGATAAACATAGGAATAAAATATCTCTGTTTCATTTTTTATTTCGTGTTTAAGTGCGATGAGAATAATTTATTCCTAGGGTTCATTTTTATTTGACGATTGAAAAACCGGCCCTAAGTAAAGAATTGATGAAAACTTTAATTGAATATTGTTTTTGTTTATGATGAAAGTCTATTAAGTACGGAGTAATGTAAAGTGTCACCGAGTAGCGGTGTGACAACTTCCAGTACACCCAGCTAGTTCCAACTGGGTTACTAGTTTCTAATGACAGCAAGATTAACTAGTTTATTATTATTGTTTATAGTACCTAGAAGGGGGCAAAGCAGCATTCAGAGTAGGGATGTTCATGTAAATATCGTATAGTTAATAATATATCGTAATAATATATCGTATACTTTGCGATATATCGTCCAAATATATCGATATTTTCGATATTAGTAATTAGTAAGTAATTTATTATAAATCGATATTTTATGAGATATATATATCGTTCACTCCTAATTCATAGTTATTTTCACGGTTATTGACGCCAATAAACACCCTAAATAACATTGCAATAAGATTCTGGTGGGCCCTGCAAGTCCAATTCAGGACTTTGTGGCTTTACTTTTTTTTGTGTAAGGAGACAAACAAACATTTGAGCCTATTTTCACGAACGCCCATAAGCATCCGCATAAAGGTTATCCAGATGCGTTTCTCTCATCGCTCATTTCTCAACCTTGGGCCACCGGTTACTTACAGCACGAAACGTCACAGCTGTCACTTCTTCACCTCTAAGGGTCAACTCACATTGGGGCAGAGTCGAAGCGACGCGACGCGTCATATTTTTCCGCCAAATCATATTCATCTCTATTGTTCTATTATTTAAGTACAAATTTGTGCTACGTAAATACACTTGAGAGCAAAGAAATCGCACACCTTAGTGTGTTCAGTTTTGACCAATTTATTTAAAGAAAATATGTAACCATTTGTTATTATTTTGTATTTTATTAAAAACGACATTATGAGCTTTACATTTATGTAAAAAACAGGCCTATTCAGTAGGTCATTATGATGTTGGCTGCATATATCCCAATTGTTGTTAATATTGTGAATAAAATGTGGGTTTTGTATTAATTGAAAATCTTTTTAAAAATTAAAATAACGCAGTAATTGCTTATTTTTTTATTAATTAATAAAGCGTATTGCCTTTTTGGGCTTTTATAACTGCCCTTAGTCTGTTCTTCATTGACCTTATAATTTTTCTTATGGTCTCTTGTGGGATACCTTCCCACTCCTCTTGTATAGCCGCCTGTAGGTCTTGGATACGAGTTGGAGCCGGATTCCTTTCCCGAACTCTCCTTTTAAGTTCATCCTAAATGTGCTCGATGGGGTTGAGGTCTGGACTGCGAGCCGGCCACTCCATTGCGACGATCCCCACGTCTTGAATATACGCACGGGTTGTTGCAGCAACGTGTGGCCGGGCGTTGTCCTGCATTAATTGGAAATTTTCTCCCAAAAGCCAGGCCAATGGTCTTACGTGATCTTCCAAAATGTCTTCCACGTATCTTTGGGCAGTCAGACCCCTTGTTCTTGGTGCAGTATTGGCCCCCGTGATGTGAACACAATGTCAGTTTTTGTGTCCATCATGATGCCTCCCCAAAACATGCATGAACCTCCGCCGTAGGCGACTCGTTCGCTCATGCAGCATTGAGCGAATCTTTCCGACGACTTTCTGTACACCCTTGCCCGTCCATCGTGACCATGCAAAGTCATTCGGCACACATCAGTGAACATCACCGAGCTCCATTGTTCATACGTCCAGTTGAGATGACTGCGGGCGAATTGTAGTCGAGCTTGTTTGTGGGCTGTGGTCAATTTGGGACAGTTTGCTGGCCGGTGAGCTGTCAAATCTTGTTCAGCAAGTCTTCTTCTTACTGTCCACCTACTTACACTCACGTTGCGCACATGATGCAGTTGTTGTGCCAGTTGAACTGCATTCAGATGACGATTTCTCAAAGACTGCGTCACAAGAAAGCGGTCATCACGCTCTGAAGTTTTGCGTTGAGACCCTGAGCCTGGACGGCGAACATAGCCGCCGGTCTCTTGATATCTTTGGTACAACCGTCGGACGGAGTATCCACTTAAATTTAACCGACAAGCCTCTTCACTTTGATTTAGCCCTGATTCGAGCAAAGCAACCACTTGAGCAGCTTCAGCGGGGGTGGTATCCATGTTTTGATGATAAAATTGACAGAAGATGTTTACGAGTAGACAGTTGATATGATAATGATGGCTAAGTACCTGAAATTAATCTTTTTATACCTAATGTGACACCTGTAATTAGCGTTACCTGTGACGATTGCTTTCCGGGAAATGGGTTGTCTTTCAGGTGTGGTTGTTTTGACCAAAAACACAATGGATAAATCATTGTTCTTTGATGTCATTAGAAAGATAAGAATATGTTCTTAATTTGTACATAAACAACTTCATTCATAGTAGTGATACTTGGAAAGGAATTTGACAAAATATGTAGAAACAAAGAGGTGTGCGATTTCTTTGCTCTCAAGTGTATATGGAAGCGCGCGTCGACGCGCGCATTCGCGCTTCGACGTTCGGCTGGAGTCGAGCGGATTCGCGAGTCGATGTACTTAAATAATAGAACAATAGAGATGAATATGCTTTAGGCGGAAAAATATGACGCGTCGCGTCACTTCGACTCTGCCCCAATGTGAGTTGAGCCTTACAGAAGACAACAAGTTACAAAAAAAACTTTTTTTTTTTTTTTTTTGACGCAGGGAAAATGCTTTTAGGCACCGTCCAACCGGCTCTGGGTGAGCCGGAAGGGTGTGTGGGACTCGGCACGGGGCCCCTACCGACTAAAAACCACTGCGAGAGCCTTCGGCCGCTCTGTTGGAGTACCCCGGATCTATCAGCAACAGGGCACTCCAGCGACTGGCCGGTCACAAGTAATGGACCGGTCTTCATCACGAAAGGGGGTCGCTCCGTACAAAAAAACTTGCTCTGATGGTCATCATCAGTCAGAAGTCTTTTTAGGAACGCCTTCTCTCTTATCTTCGTATGCAATCCGCTGGTTTCTTCCCACCTGTTTAGTTCATCTCTTATAGCCTCGTACTAGCGGACGCCCGCAACTTCGTTTACGTGAATCCACTTTTCTACCGCAGTCGGTTAAAAAGTAGTCTATAGCTTTCCTCGTTAAATGGACTATCTAATATTGATAGAATTTTTCAAAGCGGACCAGTAGTTCCAGAGATTAGCGCGTTCAAACAAACAAACTCTTCAGCTTTATATTATTAGTATAGATAAAATGCTGTATCAATATTCTTTACAATTGTGTGACAATAGCCCTTTTGTAATTGACCACGTTTAAAGGATGGTTAAGTATGTCTTCAGGTTTACCAATGGTTGGATGGATTTTAACGTATGAAGTGCTAAATTCGTCTTGATGAAGAATGACACATGGTATATCGAAAATCGAAAAACGCCTGTGTCATATGTTTTGTTTTATAATGTAAAGGGCCAAACGAGCAATCGGAACCATTTTCATGACTAACTACGCCTACAAACATCCGCATAGAGGCTATACAGATGCGTTGCCTTCCATTTTTTTTATTGTATATATATATTTTTTTTTTGACATAGGAGGGCAAACGAGCAGTCGGAGCCATTATCATGACTACCGACGCCCACAGACATTCGAATAGATGTTATACAGATGCGCTGCCGTCCTTCCTCCTCCATGGGCCACCGGCTATTTACACACCAGTTTCAAGTGAAAAGAGATCATCTGCGTAACAAATGTTGGGTGTCGGTACTCAGTAGTCACCAGTTCGACTGCTCGTTTACGTATATACGTGAAGCAAAAACTTTAGGAACATTTTTACGAAAATTGCGCGGACGGAGGAATATGAAATTTGGCACACTTATAGTTTACGTGTAAGAGAAGTGCAGAACGCTAATATGTTTTAGTAATAATGTTTATAAAGTACTTTAATTTAATAAATAAAACTTTACACACACTACCATGCATTTCACACATTGATATATAAGATACACGTAATTATTGATGAAGTTTTTATGTCTTTTGCAGGTGTTGAAAATTCTACATAAATTGTTTACCTTAGTTACAATATCAGAACATGTCATATTATGATATTTATTTATTTAGTATTTAATAATTAATGTACACAGGTAACATATATTATAAACTAATATTAAAAATTGTACAAAGGCATTACTTATTCCATAGTGGAATTTCTTCCAGTAAAAACACATACACACACTCACACACTCATACACACATACACGTACACACTTAGCTTTTACATGTTTGTTTTGTTACATGGGCTATGTTTAATTCATTTAAGCTTATAAGTTATAAATATACCTAAGTTTCATAGGCTTATAGTAAGACCTAAAAATGATGTTATTTTATATAAACATTAGCTAACAAGCAGATGTATGCACACTGAAAGCAATCTCCCAAGATACAAGCTTTTGCTTAGTTTAGTTTTAGTTTAGATACAGAAAAATTAGATATACAAATTGTCGCCTGTTCGCTTTGTTCTTTAAATTAAGATTTAGACAAAATGTATTAGGCTGTTTATTAATAAAGATTAATAAAGTCCTACTATAGGAAATATGCTTACTGAAACACAATATTAGTGTGCACATGAGGTTCTTAATATTACAAAATTCTTTACTATAAACTACGACAAATTCTAAACAATATACATAAATATGATATTTAATTTTTAATCACAAAAAAGTTTCACTTAGATCGAATATCGATCTACGCGGGTCCACTGGTAAGTATAAATAAGTGTATTTATGTCGATAAGTACATTGTATCGGCGTATTGACCCAGAATGTAAGGCCCACTTCACACTATCCGCCGTGAATAGTAAACAGGTGTGCGAGCTGCGATTTACATGCATGCACTTACTTTCATGCAACTAATTGTGTTAGTAGTGACTCTAGTCGTCTACTAGAAAAATATTATTGAAGTAAAACTATATGTGTGCTTGAGTTAGGGAGTAAGCTGGCGAGCGATACGGAAATCACACATCGAACGAGGCCTATGGAACGTTGTTACTCAAATTCGAAATTCAAATTCGATTTAAGTGAAACTTTTTTGTGTTTAAAAATATTGCAATTATGACATGTTATGTCATTGTAACTTTGTAAAAATCAATAATTAAGTTTTACTTCAGTTGTGTGTGTATTCAAACACACACTTTTTCTGGTGGCAAATTGGTAGGAAGAGGGAAGAGAGCTGCACATCTGTGTTGATGTATATTTGAGTCGAGTCTTTTTTTATTATAGCGTAAGGGGGCAAACGAGTAATCGGTGCCTTTTTCATGACTATCGAGGCCCATAGACATCCGCATAGAGGCTTTATTGCCTCCTTTCCCCCTCCTCCTCCCGCCATAGGCCACCACCACATCTACAAAAGACCCTGATATTATGCTTAATAAGCTGTTCTGTCTGTCCGTCTGTGTGTCTACGGGCAACGGTTGTCGTGAAAATGGCACCGACTGCTCGTTTTCCCGTCTATACAAAAAAAAATAAGGACGTTTAGGGAATGGAAAACTTATTTACCACACGCAATACACGTGTGGAGAACCGGAAACTTAGGAACTGCACTAAATGCGATACGACCTTGGGATCTTCAAGAAAAGAGCTTATTCTTTTCTCAAAGGTCGGCAACGCATCTGTTAGACCTCTGGTGTTACGGATGTCTGTGGGCGTTGGTGTTCACTTTACATCAGGTGACCTAACTGCTCGTTTGCCTCCTATGCTATAAAAAAAAAAAAAAAAAAACGCGAACGCATGTGTATCATGTAGTACCATGAGAGCGAGAGCAGAGTGGAGTCGACACAATCCGAATAGGATGCAGCATGGCACTACCCCTTTAGCTGCCAGTCATACCTTTATTTTTTTCTCTCATAGTATAAAGGGGCAAACGAGCTGTCGGTGCCATTGTCATGACTACCGACACCCGAAGTTATACAGATGCGTTGCCCTCCCTCCTCCCCATCCATGGGCCACCGGCTACTTACACACCTCACGAAATGCGACAGCTACCTTCCCGGTCGTACCGGCCAAATTCGACTGCATGAAGATTCCTAAAGTCAATATATTCATTCTATGTTTGTAACTAACATAGGTACCAAATAGAGTAGCCAACCGTACTACAGTGTATACAATACACTATAATAGTACGGTATACAATACTATACACTGTATAGTATTGTACCTACTGTATTTCAGGTCCGTGTACCTACTATATTACTGTTGAAGAAATATATAGCCTGTCTGCTATTCTGTGAGGATAGATATGCAAGTGCCTACGGTAGCTATTTAGTTCATAAGTTAAATGTTAAATAATAATTATGTTCTTTTTTTTAAACAAATTAGGTAGGTAATTTAATTGGTGTGTAACCGTTTTATGTAACTTTAAATAAATAAATAATAAATAAATAGTACGCAATAATACTATATCTTTTTCAAGGCTGAAATATTTATATTACAAATAGCAAAAAGTCGTGTTTATTGATGCTCAATAAGTTTTTTTTTAGTAAAACCTGGCCAGCATGCCTATTTCTACCTACTTGATTGCAGTATACTATATTTTTTTAATGCGTATTTTTAAAATATACTATATTTCGCCGAAGAAATGTTGGCACCCCTAGTAATAAATATAGAGTAAAAGAATCGTATTTCTAATATTATGGCTACAAGCCAGGGCGATGGATAGATATATTATATTTATAAAGAACTAGCTGTACCCAGCGTGCGTTGCTACGCGTTGCGCCATCTGTCGAAGATTGTATGTACCAACTCAGAAACCTTCTTGGCCTCATGGAAAACAACTTTGCTAAAGATCATCACAGTCATAATCAAATGTAAAGTGTACGATTCTATAGAGAACATACAGATGAACAATCATTTTAATATAGATTACCTATTACCTATAAATATAAATAACTGAATCCAAATCGGGAATCTGTTAACGGGATATCTAAACACTACACATACTGCTGAAGAAAAGGAAATTACGGAAAATAAAGTTAAATATTTTTATAATAATTTATTTTTATTTTTAACAAAATAACATTACATGACTTTGTATGGTTGTGTTAGATGTGATATGACGTTACAATTATGAAATTTATGTATTACATACACTGCTACAAGTGATAAAAAATATAAATACAAATCAAGCGAAGAATAACAGCAAGAATAATAAATATAATAAGTGAGATGAATCTATATATAAATGGCGAAGATATATAAGAACATATAAATAAATGTTTCAATAATAATATGTTACATAAATACATATAAAGCCTATTTACAAAAGCAGACATAAATATTATAAAAGAGCATAAATATCATAAAATTATTAAAGCTTTGAGCACTTATTTTATTTGTACTAAGAAAGTGAAACAGGTACAATGAAATGAATGTTAATTCTTAATGTATTACAAAAAATCGTTTAAATAATTTAAATAAATTAATAAATAACAATAAATTAATTGTCAGCTGAGGTTTTGACTATGTCAACGTTTTGACTATGTCAACGTTTTGATTATGTCAATGTATTGACTATGTCAACGTTTTGACTATGTCAATGAGGTATTTTAGTTGGAGTATGCGCTGTATGCGAGGTTCTGGGCGTCTTGCGACCTTCCCCAGCCACCATGGCCGCCTCCGTGGCTGAAATGCTCATCATGGTGTGGGTGGGCAACCACTTCGTAGCTCTCATGGTGCTCGTTCTTGGAGAGGAGTTTCTTGAGGAGGACCAGAGCCGAGGCGAGGAGGGCTGCCTTGGCGAGCATGAGACCCTTGACGGCGGCGAACGCGATGATTCCGAGGAAGAGAGGGATGAGGGACTGGATCTTCAGCTGGAGGAGGGCAAAGATGGGGATGAGCTGCTTCAACTTCTTCTTCTTGCCACGACCTGGAATGGAAAAAGAACGTAAATTGTAGATTTTATTGCTAGAAATAGTGATGTAAAAGACTGAAGTTCTGTTCCATATTTCCTCATTTTTTAAGCATGCATATGCTCAATTGGATTGGTAAAGGTCTGGCCTGTTGATGATGAAGTAAAACTGTCTAATTGTTACCACTTGCCATACTCAATAAACACAGTTTAAAGTACAGAGAGAGAATATCAATAAACAATAACAGATTAGCCAAGGTATTAAGGATATGAACTGAATAAAAATATTGAGAATATTGTAAGGTCACAGGGTAGTGTCAAGTATACAAGCTATTCGACACTTAAATACTACATAAAACCTTTATTATTACCATCTCTAATCGGAACAATTGAAACCAAAATTAATAGCTTATTTACCACTTAAGTTCCCGGGTTAATATGAGGTATTAGTAACCGGACATTATAAGTATGAATGGATAGCTAACCAAGCGCCAAATTATTAATTGACAACAAAATATACTTTTGCGTGTGTGCGGAACACTAAAAAATTAAGACGTGCGAAAGTCATGCCACTCATATGAAGAATCTAAAATAGAATTTATTTAATTGCAATATCATTCAAATTAATTTAAAAGCTGGGGTCAAACTATCTTAGAAATCGTAAATGGCTTTCTGCATCATTAATGATAGTAATAACTTTCATTTTCAAATTATAAGTTATATAATTGCGTCATGTGATAGTCGGATATGTACGCGACGTAGATTATATAATTAAATATAGGTACTCATGTAAATTAATTTCACGTAAAAAATGTATAATAGATAAAAATAATTAATTTGTAAATGTCTAAGTTTACTACTTTTACGTAATAACAATACAACTTGCAAATTATGAAATAAATGTTTACGCCGATCCGCCATATTTGAGAATTTACAATGATTCTAAATTCAAATTTCAAATCAATTAATTTTCGAAGTACATTTGGAATCTATTTCAATAACAATTTCTTATTGAATTAAACATATTTTTACGATTCAAATGTAATAAAAGCGACCATTATAAATACGATACAATAAAATAGAAACCAAGCCCTGCATATCGTAAATTTGAAATGCGTGCTTTTAATTGCATGGAAAGTTTAGGTGAAGATGCGAATAACCGTGTACCTACTACAATTACTTTAATGGTGTGTTAGTGTGTGGGATATAATGACCCTCTTATTACACACATACCACTTTGTATCTGCTTATTATTTAATAACATATTTATATATGTGTTTGAGTATAATAAAAAGTGATTGTTATGAATAAATAATATTATGAAAGTAAAATTTTGAATACAAATATTTAAATCCAACAAGAGCCACATACATTCACTTGCATGTTGCTCTTAATTTTTAAAAAAATACTTTTATTTGATGTAGATTAAAAGCGGGAATGGTACTGGCCATATTTAAAAAAAATGAACATTCGAATTAGGAATCTCCAATTCGATATTTAAATTCAGTGGCGCTGAGTTCCGTTGTTAAAATCGAAAGGGCCGTTTTCTAAATGAATCAGTATACACTGTGTGTCTTCCATTGTTTGAATTCGGATTCTATTTTGATGTAATTCAATTGAAATTCATCATGTTACATACAGTTTGCATAGCCACCTCGTTTATCTAGAAAGTGCATCGATTATTCGTTACAATTCGAAAGCTCCGAGCCTACTTCCATATTTTGTGCGAGAATCCGCCTGGAGCTAGCTAACTTTTACTCGGATGTTAACGGAAATCTAAACTAGTACCCCTACATTCTTGGTGGCATGGGAACGCAAAAACTGGACGGAGTCCGCTTTCCAAGCTCGGCCATGTTAGTGGTGAAACCCTCGTCTCGTTATGATTTCTATGTTTATGAAGGACTCGATTCTTTTTGCCCGCTCGATCCCAATGTGACGTTTCTCACGGACTTTCTATTTTTAAATTTGACATAACTTGTTTTGTCGGTCGTTAGCTTTTTTAATTGTGATTTGGCGAAAGTAATGATTGGCAATATGATCATTTTACATAACTATTAACTTTTACCTTCTTTTTTTTGTTAATTGTTTAATTCGTACGTTGGCGTGCTTGTTTGTATGATCTGTGAAGCATTCTCACAGTACATTTGCGGGTTTGTTGAAGTAAGTGGTGTAATTTGTCGTACCAATCATTGTATGCGTGTCTTCATTTTGAAAACGGAATAAAAACGGACATTAACTTTTTATATTTGAAGGCGAAATTGCCATGTCATTCGAAGTCTGCGGTGGTCCAATTTTGAATTACTTTATTACATAATGTTGGCTAGACTTTAAGTTATTTGATATTTTTATGTATCGGCATGGGGAGGAAAGACTAAAATAGGGTATCGAGATGCATAGAAATGACAGTATCAAAAATGACTTAATAAAATAGGTTATAGGAGGTTCTATGTAGGTACTGTATCATACATTCACGAGTATGTTTTTACACATATATCCATAATTTCCGATAGACCTATGTATTAATTTTATCTTGTTATCGGATTTATCTTGTCTTAGGTACAAAAAATCCTATTCAACTTTTAAAGCCTAAATCCTAAAGATATGATACAATTAAAACAAAGAACTGGAATTTTGGTGAAAAAAATTATTCCAATTTTGTAAAAAATTAGATATTTTTTTCTAAATTTAGAAACCAAGATTTGACATTAAAAGTGCAACAATTTTGAGCCACTTTCCCAGTTGTACTATCAAGTAGATCTAGAAATTCTGCCGTAAAAATCTAATTGCAGAGAAATTTAAGTTAATGGCTATTTATATAATGTTTCTTAAATGCGTTCTCTAAGATAGTTTGTTTGCTTAATATCTTTAGTGTAATAAAATCTCAAGATATTCCAATTAACATCAGATTTTATCTTTACATAAACAAAGAACTTCTTTGTAGTATAATAAGTATTCGGTGTAATGGAAAATAATGTTATGTCATGGTAGAGTACTCTTTGAATTAGTCATACAATACTTACTATGTTTACTGTATAAATTAGTATACTTAAGTATTGCAACTTTTTGTACGTTTAAAAGAATCCTTCCAAATTATAAATTTAAAATTGTGTATGTATTCGTATGTTTGTTAGTCTTTCGTGCAAAAACTACCCTATAGGATCGGATGAAATTTGGCTACATAGATTATACTAGAATAATATTTAAAAATCTTTTTCCACTAATAAATAAATGGTTTTCTTTTACGATTTTGCGAAATTCGAACCGAGGGCGCAAGCTAGTCAGCATATAGCACATAATACAACATTTACAGAACGAAGTGCTTTTTTATTCAAACGAAATCGTTTCAACAATGTCTCTAACTAATTTTAAACTGTCTCAGCTTAGTCTCGATCTGTTTAGTCTCGTCAAAGACACGCTCTGGTGGGCTCTACGATTTAGTGACTTATTACTTTATATTATTTATATTCTCACGCTTTTTCAAATAAACATGGTATACTTGCCTATAAGTAACCATAATGATTATAGGCAAGTAAGGTAAAGTAGAATGTGATTAAAAATCAATTTCTGTCATCGTCAACTATCAGGTGAATGATATGAATGATAATGGTGTTTATAAAGTGCATTGTGCAAGTGGAATAATCATTGAGTGGAATGACTTTTTTGATTTAAAGTTCCATACACTAATTTTATCTTAAAGAGGTTCGTAAATGTTAGAAAAGTGTGACCAAATAAGTAAACTGCAACGAAGAATCTTATTACATTATCTATTAACAATATACTCAGATCTAACTAATGTGATAAATTAATTATCTATATTACAGGTCTTTTATAAGCTGCACGTAAGGACTGTTGTCCCAAATAATATTCCATTTAATTTGCTCATTAAATTGTAAAGTTTATATTTTTTATTGTTATTCAAATAAAAGTTAAAAGATTTTGTAACCTAAACTCAAAAATATTAAACAAATCCATGCTATTTGAGACAAAGCAAAGCTTAAATCTCTTATCGACGTCAAGAACTTTGAAGTTGATGAGTATGATGATTGACGTTCCGTTACGTCATACATCCGGTTCTGTTTTCGGTTGCGCGGGAAAATACATCCGGTTACCCGGATACAAGATATTCTATGATTTATGACCATCTATCAAAGTTACGTCGAAAGCTTTAATCATTCATTCATCAAATGTTATCAAAATATAAAATATCTGATTAATTTTAAAGTAATTTATTGATATAGCCCTTTCATATTTTACTATAACTATAATAAAATTAAATATTTGATAATTAGTTTACATTAAAATTAATTTACTGATTCTGTGTTATCAGATATAATTTGAAAATTAATAGATTAATATCTATGGACAGATTTAAAGTACTGCTTTATTTCTAACGTAAGTTTGGAAATTAAGTTTTTGTTTTAATTATATTATTAAGTTAGTTGTTGTTTTCCTAAATTCGTTTCCTATTAATGTAAATGGTGTACTGACCTTCCTCAAGCGATCTCTTGACATCTTCCACGGTCCCTTTGGGTACACGCAGTTGGATGACATGGTTCTCCAAGAAATCGGCTGCGGTGTCCAGAAGTCTTGACTCCACTTGGTTCTCCCTTGACCTGGGCTCGTCAGACAGGGGCTCAAACGACCTGGCGGACCTTGGGGATCCAGTGCCTATCAGTGTGATGCCGTCAGCGATATTGATCTCCCGCGATGAGGCGAGGTTCTCTGCGTATTTCAGTGCACGCTCCTGTAAACAAAATATAATTTATAAAACCTATAATTATTTTTAATAATAAACTTTATAATTTATAATTTGTATTAGTTTATAAATCAATTTGAATTAAGAACACTTATAGCACTGCACTGCACACCTTGAGACACAAGGACACGTCTTGTTCACCACAGTTCTTGACCACGCCGACCACGGATCCCAAGACGTCTTCATCACCAGTGGGCTTGGCAGCCGCCACCGCCACACACAGTAATAGTACAATAGGCTTCATGCTGAATCCTCCAACGAACGCGCAATGTGACTTAGGGAGTGTGCCATGCCGGTTTTATTGGGCCCTCCCCACTAGATCCAAAATACGCGCTTAGGGAAGCGCAATGAATGTGCGCGTAACTCGATCAAATTCGTTTAGTTATTCATTTATGTTTATTGAATAAATATAAAATATATCATTATAATATAAAATAAATATAGAAGAATATATTTTAAATCTCTTATAAATATATTCGATTTCTATCTTACGCAGTGATATTTTTTGTATTTGTGTTAAGTATAAACTTAGATTAATATTTTTTGTAGAGTTGATATTGTGATTTTGTTTAATTGTATTATATTATATTTTTTAAGTGAGTGCAGTAAGTGTATAAAGAGTATGTAAGCTTTATTATGACTAAGTAAAATAGTGATATATTTTTGTCTGTTTGTTGAATTAAAAAATATGAATTTTTATTCATATTTAGGGCTTCGTTTTTTGCTTGTAAAGAGTCACAGACTAAGGGAATACTTATAAGTATGTAAACTTATAATGTTGTTGCATATTTAAAGTATTTCTTTTATATTTTTTCTGTACGATAACCTCAATTTAATATAAGATAAGGCAAGATATAAGTAATAGTTTTGTGAAAAATTAAAAATGAAAATTAGAAAATTTTGCCTAAAATTATATCTATTGATCTTAATCCTAAAGTTTTTTGGACTGAAAAATAAAATCAAGACTTAGCAAGGACTTATCTACTGGCCTGGCCAGGAAGGTGGTATATCATTGAGACATAAGCCCCTTTTAATAAACGTCAAGATCCTCTACGATAATTTTAAGTAGTATCATAATACATTAAGATAGTTCTCATTAAGCTATGGTAGTATTATTTATAAAAAGTTAAGTTAAACATTGGGGCGTAACATGATTTTACAACTTTACATAGAACAAAAATTATAATTATTAATTGATGCAATAACAGAGAAGGGTTGAAACTATATTAGCACGTCGCTTAACAAAAGTTTTTCTACAGTCTGCCTCTTAAAACCATAAGCTGATATTGCGAATATATCAATATCCGTGAACATTCCATTATATAAATCAACAAGGCGGCGTAGGGGAGAGCGCACACCTGCATTGGTCCTACAGGAGCTAGTTGCAAAGAGCGTACGCGCCCTCACCTCGCGCCGGTGCACTGTCCTAGGTACTGCATAACAAATTTTGTTACATATTTCGTAATTGACATAGGTATACTTATTTTTTATTAGTATGGAGAGCTTAAGAAGTTTTTATACAGCATATGGAGAGTAACCAGCTACTCCACCCTTTTTATTTGTTGACGCAAGGGAATACGTTTACGAACGCTCTCTTCGTGCCCGGGTGGCTCCTAGATACAGTAGGATCGGCATTTGGAATACAATACCGACTAAGCTCGGATTTAAGATCCCGGATCTGCAAGCAACTGGATTCCTCCAGCGACAGGTTGGCCTAGGCGAAGTGGCCAGACGTCTTGGGGACTGTCTGGCCTGAAACTAGCCCCCCTCGTGGAATGATCAGTGACTACTTATGCCCATAAGTATTCTCATTTGCCGCACTCTAGTTACACTCCACACTGTGGTATCATCTCACTCTCAGGTATTGCATGACCACTTGCTGTATAGAGTATACTTTTCGACATTGTTGATGTAAAATTTATTTAGTACTCGCTTTGAAGCAATTCAACAAATATCAATCAGCATTATATTATCTATATATTAAGACGTGAAGCAAAAACTTTAGGAATATTTTCACGGAAATTGCGCTGACGGAGGAGTAAGAAATTTGGCACACTTATAGTTTACACGTAAGAGAAGTGCAGAACGCTAATATATTTTAATATTAATGTTTATAAAATACTTTAATTTAATAAATAAAACTCTACTCACACTACCATGAATTTGACAAATTGATATATAAGATACACGTAATTATAGATGAAGTTCCCATGTGTCTTTTGCAAGTGTTAAAAAGAAGTTCTACATAAATTGTTTACCTTAGTTACAATGTATTAACATAACATAACATGTCCTATGATATTTAGTTTTTAATGACAGAAAAGTTTCACTTAGATCGAATATCGATCTTCGCGGGTCCACTAGTTCATACAGATTTGAAATAGAATTCCAATAATTTTTTTGAACCTCAAAAATTTTTTTTAAGTATCTATCATTTCTCTCTAGGAATATGTGTACGAAGTTTAATGATGATCGGTTGAGCAGTTTTAGTGTGAAAGCGTTACAAAGAAAATCACGTTCACTTATAATATTTACTAATATTAGTATAGATTAAATGCACATTGAGCTAGCTAAGTTAATTCAATTGCTAGGTTGTATGTTTTTTACTTATAAAATGCAAACGTGCTGTTGGCACACCTGATGTTAAATGATCACCAACGCCCACAGACATCCGCAACACCAGAGGTCTAACAGATGCGTGGCCGGCCTTTGAGAGAAGAATAATTTTGGTAAGAGGTAGTGCCACACTGCATGCTTGCATGCAGTCGAATTGGGCCGGCACGACCGGGGAGGTACCTCTCGCTTACACGAGACTGGCGTAAGGTGACAGCTGTGCTGTCGCGTTTCGCGCGGTGTGTAAGTAGCCGGTGGCCCATGGTGGTGGGAGGAGAAAGGAGGGCAGCGCATCTGTATAGCCCCTGTGCGGATGTTTGTGGGCGTCGGTGTCATGAAAATGGCTCCGGCTGCTCGTTTGAAAAATAAGCCTTTTTCTTGAAGATCCCCAGGTCGTATCGATCCGGAAATACCGAGAGAGGTTTAATATCGTAGTGGTGCGTATCTTATTAAGTTTATTATTTATCAACATTGTGACAAAAATTGCATTTTTTATAGCAGGAGGCAAAGAAGCAATCGGTGACATTTTCATGACTACCGACGCCCATAGACATCCGGCTATACCGATGCGTTGCCCCCTTCCTCCTGCTTCCTCCATTCCCACCACCCATGCTCCTACCCACCTCTTGGTATACATTCTGGGATAATACTGAAGAGGCTTACTGTCATTACATCAGATTTGATAAAACTTAATTTGAGTCATTACAGTTCTGGTATGACCCTTCTCTCTGACCTCTGACTTGACCCACTCTCTCTCTGGGACGATGGAAGATGAGAGAGACAGACGGGAGGTACCTCTCGCAATAATGATGCCGCAAAATGACGG
>LUGF01050772.1:140011-175137 GCA_001625245.1 Calycopis cecrops | reverse complement strand
ACTCATACACTGAACGAAACGCGTCAACACAGCTGTCACTTTACGCCGGTTTCGTGTAAGCGAGAGGTACCTCGCTACCTGTCCAATTCTGCTGCAAGGAGGATGGCACTACCTCTTACAAAACTGCTCTGCACCTTACGTAAGTATCTAATCACCATCATCATCATCATCATCTGCCTATTGCAGTCCACTGTTGGACATAGACTTCTCCCAATTTGGTTGGACGTTTAGTTTATCTTATGAAAAGCTAATCCTACTATGTAATATTATAAATGTGAAAATTTATATGTTTGATTGTTTGTTACTCCTTCACGCAAAAACTGCTAAACCGATTTTCATGAAATTTGGCACACATATTCCCCCTTATTAATAAACATGGAATAACTATATCCAAGTAATAACCTGGTAATAAACTGACATCTGTCAAATTCCATACTTTTTTTGTGTTTTTTATTATGGAATTTGACAGATGTCAGTTTATTACAAGGTTATTCCTTGGATAGAGTTATTCTATGTTTATTAATAAGGGGGATAGAGAGTAACTAGGATTATGTTTATTTTTTATTGTTTGTGTTTTATTTTGTTAACACATAGAATAGCATTTATCCCGAATGTTCCGAAATGTTCCTATGAGATGCCATGGGATGATTTTCTATTTTTCACGGGATCGAAATTTACGCGGGTGAAACCGCGGGGCGCGGTATATACACAACTAGCTCGAAATCACTTCGTGTTATTACTAAGCTAAAGTACCTACATGCATTTGTGGCGTTTGTGCTGGTCACATTCGAAATTTTCGTACAAAACTATTCATCTAATATAATATTCAGTACTTTTCCATTACAGCACTTACGTGGTGCTAGAATATTTTATCTATGTTATATAAAATATATTATATTTTATATAGTACAAGGGAGCAAAAGAGCAGTCGGCCATTTTCTCGACTAGGTACCGTCGCGCGTCGCTCATTTACATCCGGGTATAGTTTATACGGGTGCGTTGCCTCCTTCTTCTTCCCACCACGAGCCACCGGCTACTCACGCGGCTCATGAAACGCGACAATACAGCTTTACATATTTCGTGTAAGCGAGAGATACCTCCCCGGTCGTACCGGCCCAATTCATGCCACCCCCTACATTTTCTTCAAAATTTTATAATTAAAAAAAACTGGTTCTCTTGGGGGGTACGTGTTATTAATAAGGGTAGGTATGTTGCAAGAGACTCCACCGGACACGTGTAGTCAATTTATATGTATATATGCACCGTAATATTAGCCGTTAGATTACCTAGTACTATAACAGCGACGACCTAGAACAGTTAGAACAGTTATTCCAAGCTAATTTTTTAATAAGTAGTGAAAATGATTAAACAAACTGTTTAAAACACAACAGGACCGGGGTAATAACTCTCTCTTACACGATAAATTAAGTCCGGCGTAAAATGACAGCTGTGCTGTCGCGTTCCGTGCGGTGTGTAAGTAGTTGGTGGCCCATGGTGGGGAGAGGAGGGCGACACATCTGTAAAATCTCTATGCAGATATCTATGGGCGTGGGTAATCATGAAAATGGTTTGCCCACGTATTTTATAAAAATAGTTATTATCAAGTATGTATGTTGATGTTACCTAGGTATACCATTTTATATCAGAGGACCTTAGCTTATATTGTATAAAAGTCCAATACAACTTCTTCGAATTGAATGAGTGTTCGGGAGACTAGACTAAAAGTGATGTGGTATCAAGTTCAAATACAGTGGCACTACAATCCTACTAATATTATAAATGCGAAAGTTTGTATGTTTGTTTGTTACTCCTCTACACAGAAACTGCTGCACCGATTTTCATAAGATTAGGCACACACATAGAGAGTAACTTGGATTAACACATAGGATACTTTTCATCCCGAAAAAATGTTCGGGAATGCACGGGATCGAAATTTATGCGGGCGAAACCGCGGGGCGCAGCTAGTCGTGACATAAAGATGATCTGATGATACAGGCAGAAGCTGGGTCGAGGACCTCGTTTCCGAATTAATGTTATCCAGCGTACATAGATTCGGTAACGAGTTTTTCTATAAGTATAATATTTTTTTTTCATCATTGTGTAGATTTATCTATTATCCAAATAAAAAAAAAGCTTTGAATTTTTCATTGACGATGATGCTTCTAATGATAATGGATTAAACGAAATCTCTCAATATATATCTATATAATTCTCGTGTCACAATGTTAGTTACCAGACTCCTCCGCTACGGCTCGACCGATTCTTATGAAATTTTGTTTACATATCAGGTAGGTTGTAAATCGGCCAACATTTATTTTTCATCTCGATATTCCTAAGGAGTCGAAACTTACGCGGGTGAATCCGCGGGGTGCAGCTAGTAATGAATAATATGAAATTGATGTTTTTTAGATATACTATTTTTAAGGTAAGCATTGATAAGCCCTATCAGGCCTGTATCAACGATCACCTAGACGGCCGATCTCCGAAATTTAATTCTCTACATCCGTGGAATAATACGTTGATCATATTTCTTCCACATCCTAAAATAATATTTTTATTTGTCTATGCATCCAGGAAGTTTTTAATCGTAAAATATTATCTTTCTAAATACTTCCTAAACTTAATTAAGTGTTTTATACACTCGCTAAACCGGCCACGTCTTGCACATGACTAAATAAGCTTTTAATTTTTATAAATCCAAATAAAGTTCAGCTTTTTTTGTAGTATAAGTGGTGAAACGAACAGTAGGAGTCATTTTTACGGTTCCCTAGCCAAAATGGCAAAAAACGGAACCCTTATAGATTCGTCATGTCTGACCGTCCATCCGTCCGTCTGTCCGTCCGTCCGTCCGTCTGTCCGTCCGTATGTCCCAGCAATTTTTTTTTTAAACTATTGCGCCGTTGTAGCTGATACTTTGTAGGTTGATGTATTCTATAAACCGCTATTAGAATTTTAAATAAAAATAAATAAATTAAGAAATAAAGGGGGGCACTCCATACATAGAACAGAATCTAAAAAAAATTTTTTCATCCAACCTGTATGTGAGGGATGTCCATGAATAAGTCTTTAAAAATGACATTAAGGTTAGTAAAACCATTTTTCGTCAAAATTAATCGTTTGAAAGATAGACGCTTCAAAAGTGGAAAATGAGTGCCCCCCCCTCTCTAACTTTTAAAATAAGAGAGTAAGAAATCTAAAAAATATAAATGCAGTAGATCTCAATGAAAACTATTAACGAAAATTGGTTTGAGCGAGATATCATTATTAGTTTTTGAGTAATAATACATTTTCAAAAAACGCACATAACGTAACAGCACAGGCCGTTCTAACATGGTGATAACAAAAATTATATAAAGAAGCAAATTCGGGGCCTTTCGTCATTAACGACGTCCACACACATCCGCATAGTACCCTCGATCATCGTCCCATCCAATGAGGCACAGTAAACTATACAAAACGCGACAGTATAGCTGTTGGCGGCTGTATCATCTGGGTGAGACCTCCCTCGTGGTGGCCCGATTCCTCTGCAATACTTCTCTTAGCACAACACAGCATATCTATATATATAAAACTCAAACGTGACATAGCCATCAACGCACAGCCCAAACCACTGGACGGATCAAGCTGAAATTTGGCATCTAGGTCGATGTTACGACGTAGCCATCCGCTAAGAAATGATTTTTAGAAATTCAACGCCTAAGGGGGTGAAATAGGGTGTTGAAGTTTATATGGATTTCTTTGGAATTAAACGCGGGTGAAACCGCGGGGCACAGCTAGTAAGATATAAAGCAATAAGACGCAGGGCATGTGTTCTGAGTTCCTACTATCTTAAGGGCATATTAATTTCTGAGTTCCTACTACCTTCAGGGCATATTTTCTGAGTTGCTGCTATCTTCAGGGCATATGTTCTGAGTTCCTACTATCTTCAGGGCATATGTTCTGAGTTCCTACTATCTTCAGGGCATATGTTCTGAGTTCCTACTATCTTCAGGGCATATGTTCCGAGTTCCTGATACCTTCAGGCTATATGCAGGATCATTGTCATTGTTTCACTGCATGAAAATCGGGATAGCTTTGGGGAAGAACCTCTTTTTTTTTTAATGTAATAGGGGGCAAACGAGCAGGTAGTGTGTGACTGCCACCGCCCAAAGGTGGCTTGCAGACGCGTTGCATCTATACCGTGATGGTTTTCCTGTTGGTACAAACCCGTGTGGCCAATTGGGCGTATGGTGAAGTATTTACATAACTCCTCCTTCTTGTTTTTTATGCTTTTTTATATTATAGCGGGGCAAACGAGCATTCGGAGCCATTCTCATGACTACCGACGGCCATAAACACCCACTTACAGAGAAACATTTGCGTTGCCCGCCTTCCTCTTCCCACCTCCACGGGTCACTGGCTACTTACACCGAACGAAACGCGACAGCTCAGCTGTCACTTTACGCCGATGTTTGTGTGTGTTACAATAAAGCCTTATGCAATAAAAATTCTTTCTTTATTTCTTTTTAAGCAAATTCGAAAAATTAAAAAGCGTATCAGCGTATTGTGTAACTATTTGTATATTAATTATAATTATAAATAAATATTATAATGTGCGCAATTTGTATGCAACATGAATGCGAAAGTGTGTTCCACACAAGAGCAACTGGATTTGCTTAAAATTTAGTACAGATCTAGAGCTTGGGTAAAAGTGAGTCGCGATTCAGGCGGCGTGTACGTCGCCGGCTGACGGTGTATCTGTATACCCTTTGTGCGCATGTCTGTGGGCATTGGTAGTCATGAAAATGGCTCCGATCACAAACAGGTCAAGGGCATGTCGGACCTCGCGCAGTGTAGGGTTCAGTAGTTGCTTATGACAACTCAAAACACATCTAAAAACGAGCCTATGTAGAACTTCACGTTCGTTAGGTACCTACTTCTGAGCGTTCACCGTCCCGCGCAGCGCGCCGCGTTTCGTCTATGCATATGCTATTCAAATGGGTATTATAGTTGTTATAAAATCTGCTGTGACTTTTTTTTTAGGGTTCCGTAGCCACTTGAAAAACAAACGGAACCCTTATAGATTCGTCATGTATGTCCGTCAGTTCGTTCGTCCGTCCGTCAGTATGTCACAGCCATTTTTTACCGAAACTTTTGGGCCTCCGTAGCTAAAACTTTATAGGTGTACCGCTATTCGAATGTTGAATAAAAATAAAAAAATTAAAAAGTAAAATTGCACCCTATACATAGAACTTAATTGAAAAATATTTTTTTTCGTCCAATCTGAATGTGAGTGATGTCTATGAATACGTCTTCAAGAATGACATTAAAGTTACCGAAACTATTTCTTATGTATCAATCGTTTAAAATATAGACGCTTCCAAAGTGGAAAAATAAGCGCCTCTAAGATAGTGTGAAATCTAAAAAATGTATATATATATATTATTAGTTTTTGAAAAAAAAATGCATTTTCAAAAAGCGCAAATAAAAGTTTTCCGTTCATACAAAACCAATTTATTTTATTTTCTGGTAAAAAATGCCGCAAAGACACCTTAGGTGTTAGGTTAGGTTAGTTACTTACCTTTTGTTGGTTCGGAACCTCGGTATGCGAGTCCAACTCGTCCTTGGCCGGTTTTTTAACTTTACCTATTTCGTAAGTTATATTAAAACCGTTATTTTAACGTAATTAACAATAGTTAACTAATTTTAAATAAATTTAATATGAAATTTTACTTTTCCAGTAGATTTTATAAATTGGTAGCTTACAACTTTTCAATTTTTACTTCCTACCCAGCTTTGATAGTCATTCAGTAAATTTCATTATATATTTTTTTTAAGTGTCTGCTTTAGACTACACAACTGAAGTAAAGCTTATAATTTTTTTTAAATAATATCTGTGGACTTTGCATACCAACTTAGCTTAGCCCTAGCTAGATTTGTGTTACGGGTACTAGACAACGATTTTTATTATAGAAATACATACAATACAAAGATAAACATCCATGACCCAATCGGGATTCGAACCCGCGACTTATCTGACATGCTCCACTTATCTGAGCCCTGTACCACTGCGCCAGCCTGGTCGTCGTATTCGTCATAATAAACTAATGCTGTAATTATTTTCACGTCTCCACTTTTAACGTTGGAAAGATAGAGATGTCTAAATTGAAAATGGTGTTCTTAACCTCATAACATTTTTAAAGACCTATTCAACGATACCCCACATAACTGTACAAGAAAAAGAATTTGCGAGAAGCAATCGTTATCTTTTCTTTTTCTAATAGTACAGGGGGTACATGAGCTGTCGGCGCCATTTTCATAGAGATTATACTTTTGGTGCTGGTGCTTTACTCTTCCCTATCCCCCTCTATGTGCCACAGGCTACTTCTACTTACACACCGCACAAAACGAGACAGCACAACTATCACTACGCTTGTTCCGCGTACCTCCTTGCCTTAATTCGTGCGTCTACACGCTCTACGGATCATAAAAATAATTTTCACTTAATTCAAACACAACATTAAAAGTAAAAGTGTATTCTGTCGTTTTATCAAAATAATTGTGGAGATTTTTTGAGCGTAGAAATCGTGAAACCACGCAGATAGATATACGAGAAATGCAAGTAATGGTGTTACGTGTGGAGAAAATGAGCAGTTAGTTTCATGGTGTTGGGGAGCAAACGAGCAGCAGATCCCTCGGAAACGTAATTGTTATTTTTCTATATGCCAATGACGCAACTATACTGTGAAACTTTTTTGTTTTTTTATAGTATAAAGGAGCGAACGAGTAGTCTGAGCCATTTACATGATTATCGATGCAGAGGCATCTGATAGAGGTTATACAGATGTGTTGCCTTTCTCACATCTAGTGGTGGAAACTCACTGTATATAGGTACTAGCTATAGAGACATAGATCCACCACAAACTAAATGAAACACTAATGTAGGTAATAATGTCGTTCTAGCCGAAATCGGCTACGGTGGCCGTCTATATAGACGTGCCACCTGCGCAGGACTTATTATAGTGCACAAGTGTGCGCGCAGACACAAGTGCACTCTCTATTCTGATATTCCGATGGGACGGCAGTCCGACACGACCGGTGAGAATCAGGCGCAGGACCTACGGCTTAACGTGCTCTCCGAGGCACGGGGGTGTAACACCGCCAACTTCCTGACTTCAGACTGTTATTAGAAATTGAAAAATCCCATTTTCGGTTTCCTACCCGGAATTCCAACCCGGGACCTAACGTCTGTGGTTGAACACGCTTACCACTAGACCACGAGGCAGTCTTGCACATGAAACACTAGAGAATAGTTGTCACTTTTACGCGCTGTCATATTGTGTAAGAGGTACCTCCCTTGACGGCCTTATTGGGAAGTAATAACACATGAGTTGGTAAGGAACTTCACTCTGTGGTTATACAGTATGACGCTATCTCTTACTTGATTTTTTAAATTGCGAGTTTACTTTCGTTTGCGTATGTAACGTAAGCTTAGAAAAAAAGCTTGTAGCTTTAGAAAAGGTATGGAAGCTTCAATACTTGAAAAGCTAACAAATAAAGTCTGTTGAAATATTTTGAGCCTAATTAATTCAACAATTTAAAGATTTTGAAGTTTATTTTACATCTAACATTTTTAAATATTTTTAACATTTAGTAGATTTCTATGTTACCTGCAACAGATTGTACTCTGTATGGCTAGACGGATTTTAACATAATTTGTGGTGTCTTGATAACATGGGAAAAACGGTACATTTTGCTTCTCAATTTAATTTTAGGTTATTTTTGAATTTTTTCATGATCGCGCTAACTTGATTTAGTTGCAAATCAGCAATACCTATTATATTCAGTATAATGATGAAAAATATTAATGCTGCGAGGTAAAAATAGCACTTTTACACATCTTTACTTTAAGAGCAATGACTGATTATCTCAAAAGTCACAGTCATATACCCTACAATTGTTAACGCTCTTATTCTTGCATAAGTCGCGTTTATGTTTTGTATAAGCGTTTGGAAATAACAAAAATCTGCATTGAAAACCGAACTCAAAAATAACAACGATTTTTGCACACGTAGTGACGATATATATGAGATAAAGATAGCAATAAATAATTATGTTCTATGGACAAACACACCACAATAGTCTAGTCCTATGTTAAGTTCCGAAACAACTTGTTCTACAGAACTAGAAGAAGAAGATAACTTATTTCGAAAAATTAAAAAAAATATCCAAGATATTTTTATAGAATTTTTTATATTATCAATGACTTATTCGCTATTCGAACGCTTTTAGAGGACAACGATGATGATGTTGATATGAGTTCTCATCGCTAGATACAAGGTTTCTAATATTACATAAAAACGCAAAAAGTGTTTCAATCTTCGTGCTTTTCGCTCTTATATAATTGTAATGTTAATCGATTTAACCGAGTCATCACGATCATCAACATCGTCAGCAACTTTTTTTTTATAGCATAAGGGGGCAAACGACCAGTCGGAGCCTTTTGATGACTACCGACGCCCGTGGACATTCGCATGATTGTTACGCAGATGCGTTGCCCTCCTATCATCCCCCCCAATGGGCCACCGGCTACTCACAAACCGCACGAAACGCGACAGCGCCGCTGTCACTTTACGCCGGTATCAAGTGAGCGAGAGGCACTTCCCCGGTCGTGCTGACCCAATTCCGTTGCATACGAGGATGTAGTGTCATGCACCATGCATGGCACTACCTCCTATGCAGCATGGCTCTACCTCTTCCTAAACATGCTAACAACCAAGGGGGTACGTCTCGAAACTCGATCAAAAGATGGAAAACATGGTATTAAAAATGATGATATGCGGTCACTTTTTTTTTTTTTTCTTTTTTTTTCTCGCGGGGAAATTCATTTATGCACTGCCACCGGACCGAGGGTGAGGTCCGGTGGATGTGTGGGACTCCCGGGTAAACCGAATACCCAATAAAACCCCGCGGGTGCCATCGACTGAGGTGCCCCGGATCTGTCAGCAACAGGGCACTTAGCGATATGTGAATAGCCTATTTCCCATGGGAATATGCTGACCAGTTATCTTCATTTACCCCATGTACCTTGTGCATAGTCTGCTGTTAATATTGATGTCACAAATTCGGCACAGTACTGTGCAGCCGGTGGACCTATCGCTTACAAGATACCGGCGTGAGAGCTGTGCTGTCGCGTTTCGTGCGGTGTGTAAGTAGCCGGTGGCCCGTGGTGGGGAGAGGAGGGCGACGCATTATCTCCAAGCTCCGACTTGCCCCTTTATGGTCGCACACTTATCAACCCGGAAAGGGATCGTAGCCGTATCACCTCGAGCCGGTCAGTATTGTATGAAACTTCATACTGCAACGCACACTAATGGGAAACGTAACGTAATCGTTATCGCTTTTCTAGGCGAGGCGTTTACGATACATTTCCAAGTTGATAAGTGTGCTGCGACCATTATACTAAAGGCATCAAAAATTTGTTTGTATGTGTGTGTGTATATGTGTGTCTGAGAACCGTGGCGCTGTGGAGGCCTGTCTTCTCTCTGATGATGATGTATATGATCTTGAATGAACTGGAAACCTTGCAGTGCTACTCGAAGACGCCCGAGCCCCATTCAGAAACAAGTTTGCGTAATAATAGCCGGCCGTACGCTCTCGCGGCACAACGCGGGTCGCTGTTGTAGATGATCGTAAATTTTTTTATAATATACTAGCTTCCGCCCGCGACTCCGTCCGCGCGGATGTCGGTCTTCGCGTGGATGGGTTTATTTTTTTTCTACGTATTTTTCCAGGATAAAAAGTATCCCATTTTATGCCCAGGATATTAGGGTAAAATTATACCATGTTTCATCGAAATCGAACCGTTAGTTTTCACGTGATGCCTGAAGATACAGTCAGACAGACAAAAAAATTTTTAATCGAATATTCGGGTTTGGTATCGATCCAGTAACACCCCCTGCGATTTTTTTTTTTTAATATTTTCAATGTACAGAATTGACCCTTCTACAGATTTATTATATGTATAGATGCGGGTAAACGAGCAGTCAGAGCCATCGCCGACGCCCACAAACATCCACAAAATGCAGTGTTTCTTAAAGCAGGGTCTATGGAACCCCTGGGGTCCGTGGCGTATGTGTCAGGGGTCCGCGGTAGCTCAGTTAGACCTTAACATTCTTGTGTGTAGTGATTTTTAATGTAATATATATAAAACTCAAAGGTGACATAGTTATCTATCAACGCACAGCCCAAACCACTGGACGGATCGGGCTGAAATTTGGCATCCAGGTAGATGTTATGACGCAGGCATCCGCTAATAAAGTGATTTTTACAAATTCAACCCCTAAGGGGGTGAAATAGGGTGTTGAAGTTTAAATGGATTTCTTAGAAATTAAACACGGGTGAAACCGCGGGGCACACACACATAAATAAGGTTTGCTTTCTTTTCCTAAAATATTCTTTGCCAGGGGTCCGTGAAGCTTATTAATTCTGGAAAAGGGCCTGTGGACCGTGATTGCAAAAAGTATAAAAACCCTGGCATAGAGGTTACACAGATGCCTGGCTGGCCCTTCTCCTCATGAACTCGAATGGGATTAAATTTTGTGTTCTATTTGCACTCTAAAGTATAGTCGAGGAGTTCTAAATAATCTCCTTAATTATACCATCAATATCACCATAAGGATTAGTCCCCTAACCATTCCTGCGGTGATGAGACCTTATCAATGCCCTAAAATAAGAGTTGCCAAAATAAATTGCACAATCTTTTTTCACAATTTTTGTAAACGGTGCCACGCTGCATGCATGCATGTAGCCGATTTTGGCCTGCACGACCGGGGAAGTACCTACCTCTTACTCGATACTGGCGTTTGAGTGTGTGTGAGTGAATGCACTTGTGTCTGCGCAAATACTTGAATACCTATGTTGTCTAATAGCTCGTCCCTAGAAATGAGCCGCTGTCCCCAAAGTTCAGGAGGGCAGTAAGTTTTAGTAAGAGGTAGTGCCACGCTGTATGCTTGCATGCAGCCGAATTGGGCCGGCACGACCGGGTAGTTACCTCTCGTTTACACGAGACCGGCGTGAAATGACACCTGTGCTGTCGCATTTCGAGCGGTGTGTAAGTAGCCGGTGGCCCATGGAGGTGGGAGGAGGAAGGGGGGCAGCGCATCTGTATAGTCTCTAAGCAGATTTCAATGGGCGTCGGTAGTCATGAAAATGGGTTACAACTGCTCGTTTGCCCCCCTATACCATAAAAAAAAGGGCAAACAAGCAGTCGGAGCCTTTTTCATGACCACCGACGCCCATAGACATCCGCATAGAGGCTATACAGATGCGCTGCCCTCCTTTCTCCCCCCACCCCCATGGGCCACCGGCTAGGACTAGTTAGGACGACATTATTATCTACACTTATAATTATGAATATATCTCGTCGATGTCTAGGCTCTATCTCTCTCTATCTCTAGGGCCTAGCCGAAATTCGGCTAAGAGGACATTTTTTATTATGACACTAAATGGTACAAGTTGTTTGAACATGGTTTTTCAAGATTGATGCTTACCGCATCGATGAGTGTATCAGTGAAGCACGTAGTCTTGTCGATAGTGTTGACTACAAAGGTACAGGTAACCATAGGTTATACAGCGGTTCTCAAACTTCTTATAAGGCCCCTGAGATTTTTTTGATCATTCTCCTATTTTATAGTTGGTTTACGAGTTTCGAATAAAATATTTATTAAAGGCGAAAACATATTGCTCGACGTTTCGGCCTGGTTACAGCTGTGTTCATGACCACTGAATGTCTACAAAATGTGTAACAAAACGCGTAAGTTTTAACAAGTATCTTACTATTTATTTCATTCGTTAACTTCTTTAGAATAATTTTTGATTTTCACGAAACTAACATTTTTGTTCATTTTGGTCAACACAGTCGTGGGTTGAAAAAATCTACTCGTGTGTTCGAAATTTATGAAATTTCCCAGTAAGTTTATTATTTTTAAAGATAAATGAAAAAATCTCCTTGTTCGTCCATCATCTCGTTTTTAAAGCTGAAGTCTTACATACGCCAAAGAAAAGTAAGATAAAACAAGATGCTTGCGCTGGTTGGTAGACGAGTGCCAGATTTTTCAAAAAATTTTCTATACGTGAAATTTAATTTTTAATAGGCAAAAAGTTGAAAAAGTTCAAATTAATAGTGTCATAATAAGCACATTAGAAAAGGTTTACAAAATTGATATATTTTACAAATTGGTTTACAAATTGGGTGCTCGTAAGCAATTTTTGCATTTTACCCTTTCTATTATTTTTTAGTTTTGTGTTTGTGTAAACAAACAAATGTAAATTTAAAAAAAATGTAATAAAATGTTTGTAACAAAAATTTATTTTCAATCCTGCAATACAAATAAGATTTTATCTATCTATACTTTCACCTATTTGAAAAAGTTTTTGATATTCCCACAAATGAGCAACTTGCATATTTACGACAAAAGACTTTCTTTGTCTTTCTTTATACTATAAATGAGCAGTAGCAAGCTTTGGGTGACCACCGATATCCCTAGATGTCAGCATAATATGCAAATGACCTTTTCTTCCTTCTCGGAAATAATGAACGACTCCTGTAGATTTACAATAACTTGTTCACCGAGATCAGTAGGACTAAATAGTAAATCGATTAATTATTAATTGATGTATTAATTGACATTTCTACGATTGATGATGATTTTTGTGATCATTAGTTTGTTAGAAAAAAAAAATTTCGTTGACTCATTCCCATCTGTATAAGGTTGGTAAGTTTGAGAAGCGCTGCCCAGTGCCATCACATATGAACTAGGGCGGTACACGCAGGTTTCTCTCACGTAGGACCGTGACCACAAGCTTTATGGGCATTTAATGGTAAACATGGAAAGCGATCACCATCGCGTACGGGGCCGCTTTTGTGATGGGTTAATCAAGCAATTCATAGGATTATAAACTCCTTGGGAGCATGAAAGATGAAAACTCTAAAATAGATGTGTTTTTAATAAAAAAAATATATACTATATACTTAGGAAAAAAGGACGAATTCGGAGACTGTCTAGTTTTGACAACGTAAGATATTTTCATTCCGGGACACGCCTTCGGGCGCTAACCATATAGTAATACAAGTATGTGATTTGATAGCCAGGGCTATAATAATTATAACGGTTATGATGAATAAACAATATAATAAAATCTATAAGGAGAATAAAGGCGTTTTTCTACAAGTACGTATATCAAGAAGAGGCCCCAACAGATATACACAGGCGGGACTGCTGCAAGAGCAAGCTACGCTCCGAGAAGTACTCAGCAGCAGCTCTACAGTAGTGCCCTTCTTATATCTGCCATTTGGAGAGGGTCAGGGCTGCCACGAGGGCAGGATTGGCTGGGGTGGTCCTGACCTTTCGAGTAATGTCTCAAGGCCAGACAAAAGATAGTGCCCCGAAGAAACATACTTTTTTATGTTATAGTGGGGCAGCAAACGACCAATTGGAGACATTTTCATGATTTTCTACGCCCATATACATCCGCATAGAGGCTATACAGATGCGCTGCCCACCTTTCTTCCTTTTTGTAATATATATTTATATAAAAATTTGCTTATCTCCCTTATTTGATATATTTTATTTACTTTATATATTTATTATTTTATTACACACTAGATAATTGCTTATTTATTAAATGTAAGTACTTAAAATCGTCACTGCCTTCCGTCTCCATCTCCGGATGCCACTGAAAATCGGTGTCGGAGAACTCAAATTCTCCGATGTATGCCGAGTGGTATCCCTTTCAGTGCTCCTCCACATTGCGCTGCTGTGCAGATAAACACTAGGTTTTTGTTTATCCTTAGTTAAGTTGGTATCTTTTAGTTTTATTCTTGTTTTTTTTTCTCATAATTATGATTGTGTTTACTGTCTATTTTTTTTGTATACTAATATGGAGTACTGAATAAACGTTTTTCTATTCTATTCTATTCTTTCTCCACCCACCTCCATGGGCCACCGGCTACTTACACACCGAACGAAACGCGACAGCACAACTGTCACTTTACGCCGGTCTCGTGTAAGCGAGAGGTACCTCCCCGGTCGCGCCGGCCCAATTCCGCTGCATGCAAGCATGCAGTGTGCCACTACCTCTTACTGATAGATAGTGCGAAGGAGGATAAAGCGTCTTATGTGGATATTAATGGGCGGCCAGCTAATGGCTCCGACTTTTAATTTGCCCTTAATACTTTAACATAGAAATACAGGTATTACAGAGCAAGGGATGCAGCTACTATGCTACTACTACTACCTAGGGTTGCCAGGTAGGATTACTAAAATATCTGGACAAAATAAAAAAGTTTTTGGATTACGGTTGGGACAAAAAATAATATACAAGATGTGGAATTTCATATTTTTTAATTGTTATTCATTTTTTCAATTTCATAATTTCATTTAAGGACGGACTAATTCTGCTTTTACCCTGTGTTTTATCAGGACACCATCCCCCTTATTAATAAACATGGAATAACTTTATGCAAGTATTAACCTAGTAATAAACTCACATCTGTCAAATTAAGAATAAGAATAAGAATAAGAATAATTTATTTGCGATACACACAATCATCCATTTGAATTAAATGGATAAAGAATGAAAAACAAGACAAGAAATACTAGTACATAATGTTATGTGTGTCACAAATTGGTTCCAACTCAGCATGTACTATACTTTTTATATAGATGTCAGTTTATTACTGGGTTAATACTTGAATAAAGTTATTTTATGTTTATTAATAAGGGGTATCAGTGTTTGGGACACGTGACATCCCTCACAATGTCGGGACAATCCCGCCGAGGCCCGCCCTGGCTACACCGCTGTTTCACTCTATGGAGGCAAATATATGAGTTACCATAAATGTTTAAAATTATAATTAAAAAAACAGTCCTGACTGTTTAGGATTTAGCATCAACCCTTGAAAAAGATGAAACCCTACCATCCCGAAACTCTCAAGGGGGACAGGAGGTGATAAACGGGAGTATAAATACTTATACGTGTGTAAGTCGGGGGCCCTTGCCCCTTGGTGCTGAGAGGCGGAAGGAGCTAGACGCATATGCGGATATTTATACACGTCGGTTGAATGAAATTGAGGATTGAAAAAAAAATGCTTACTTACTACTACTTATTACTACTTATTACGTGCACGAAAAAGGTAACCCAAGTTCTAGGGCACTGCAATGCAAAAATCGGCAAAGCAGTACGGTATACTTTTTGAGCAGTTGTAATGAGCTAATCGTTTCACACCTGGTCGTGAAGCGATTGTCGCCAATAAATATATTTGCATCGTCTAGCGTATTTATCTATACATATAATAAATCAGTAACATTCGTATGTCTGTACATTGAATATATTTACAAAAAAACCGGCCAAGTGCGAGTCAGACTCGCACACCGAGGGTTCCGTAGGAACGGGAGGTAAGAGCAAAAGTAATAGACGTTGAGAAAATTACACTTCCTTGCGACAAACTTATATATGCGGGTGCTTTCATACATTTAGTATGAAACGAACTACATGCATAAGTTGGTAATGATTTTTCCAGTGATATAATTTTTATTTACCGATTTTTAGATTTATTCCTATATGTATACTGTAAGGTCTTACTTCTTGCCAAATTTCAGAATTCTAGCTCAACGGGAAGAACCCTATAGGTTTTCGAAAAAGAGCGTTTTCATACAAAATTTGTGCATAAATGGCTATAACTTTTTATTGCGTTAACTTAGAAGTGTGATTTTTTCAAGGCATCAAGACGTAACTGACCTCCGTATTTGACAAAGATTTCAGCTTAATCACTTCAAGCGTTTTAGAGAAAAAGGTCTTGACAGACGTACAGACGGACAACAAAGCGATCCTATAAGGGTTCCGTTTTTTCTCTTTGAGATACGGAACCCTAAAAACTAATTGGGGGCGATGTTAAAATAGTATTAGAACACTTTCAATGTTTTATAATTTTTTGTCTGTCTGTTTGTCTGTTTGTCCTGGCTAGTCTCCGAAAGTACTGGATGGATTCGAATGAAACTTTTTATGGTGTATAGATAGGTACTAAGACTGGTCAACATCAAAAACACTTTTTCCGCTCATTCCTATGGGAAATCGGAATTTCGGCACACTGCAAACAAACAACAACAAATCACTTTGATTATAATATTACGCTATGCGAACGAAGTCGCAGGCACCAGTTAGTTATGTAATATTTGTAGAGTTCTAACAAGATATACTAAAGAAGCGTTGTATCTGTTGCTTACATAACCCGATTTTCAAATCCACTCAAAACCGTTTCCATGGCTACCGACGCCCATAGACATCCGTTTTAAGGCTATACAAATGCGTTGCTTCCTTCCTCCCTCCGCCATGGGCCACCGGCTACTAAAACACAGCACGAAAGGCCACAGCACAGCTGTCACTTGACGCCGGTTTCTTGTAAGCGAGAGGTTGCATGCTTGCATGCAGCATGGCACTACCTCTTTATCTCTGTCTATGAAAGTAGTATATATAAGACATTACCAACTATTAAGTAGATGTAAGTGGCCATATTATAATTATGGGTACCGAGTACCAACCCACCGGTACCCCAACTCTCTACCGGTACCCGCGCGGACTGGACCAATTATAGAGAGCCTCGGATCGGCTCAAATCAACTGAACGTAATTTAGGAAAGCGCCCATCGCACACTACAGTACATCTATTCCATTATATTCTTTCTATATTTTTATTATGTACTTCCGCCCGCAGCTTCGCATGCGAGGATTACGGGCTTCAAAAATGGAGGTTCTCAATTCTTCTGAATGAAAGATTAACAGGTCCTCCCCTTTAGGTTATAGCGTGATACAACTTAGCCTAATGTTGACACGACCTGTTAGTAAAAAATGCAAAATTTTAAATAAATCCATGCAGTCTTTTTGAGTTTAGCCTGGACATACATATAGACAAACAGACAAAAATTCTAAAAGCTATATTTTGGCTTCGATATCGATAGTAAATCACATCCCAAATATTCTTTTAAAAAAATACTCAATGTTCAGTTTTGACTATCCTAATATTATAGTATACGAGTAGGTATAAACAAATTATAATACAACTAGATAATGTAAAATGTAATCTAGTATAAGGCTTGAACGATTATACTGTTTTCAGTAATATGTTGTGACGGGTCCCACTTAACATTTAGTGTAGTACTTAGTTTTAGTAGAATCTGTATCTAGTTTTAAAAAAATCTACACATTTTTATAAAAAAACTATGATTGTAATGAATATATTACTCTTGCTTAATGACTCTACTTAGGCAATAATTCAGATGAAATGATTGTTTTTAGAATTTAGTTTCCACGTCTGTGTATTTGTACGTTCTTTTATTTATGCCATGTAATGGATTTTTCTTAAACACAAAGATTATCACTATTTATATGATATAATTTATGTCATCATCATAATTATCATCGGTTGCCGTATGACATTCACTGCTGGGCATAGGCGTGTGCCAGTGATAGTGCTGTCGAGTTGCGTGTGGTGTGTTAACCGGCGGCCCATGGAAGGCGGAGAAAGAAGGAGGGTAACGTATCCCGACGATGGGCTGATAGTAAGACGTGCCCGACTGCTCGCTTATACTGTAAAAAAAAATAAATAAAAATGTCTGTAGTGTGCTCTGGGTTCGTAATACTCATACGAGGTGTTTGAGTGAATTGTGTTCCGCTTGTTTGTGCTTGTTCAAAATTCACAAACCATCGCTTTTCAAAGTAGAAAGTAACGGTGTGGCATCGATGTGCTAAGTATAGATACACGTGCATACATCTTTAAGTATTATGTGAGCGACTACATATCTTACTCAATGTCCCGACCTGATTTTGAATTACATGACCTGATAAACCATAGACAAAGTAGTGTCTAGGTAATAATATTATATTAAGCGTGGCCCTGAAAATTTTTTCAATTAGATTTTAGACATTCACGATCACTTTCTATCCGTTTCTCATAAAGTTAATTGACTGTATAATGTGTAATGATAGTAAATTTGTACTATGTGCACACACAGAAAAAAAAAAGCAGATAAATGATAATAAGTTGACACAAGTGTCATGACCTATTTTTGGTACACGTTTTTAACACGCTTTTTAAGCTGGGCCTGTATGTATGTATGTATGTAACGTGATCTTTGAATTACATTCTAATCAATTCCGGGTATCCAAATCGTTTCAAACTTAGAATACATAATAACTTGCTGTGACCTGCGGTTTCACTCACGCATGGAAGTGCCTCCCTGGTCGCGACACCCGTCTTTATTCACCGCACCTTTCTATATTTCGTATTATAAGGTGGCAAAGGAACAGTCGGAGCTATTTTCATGTCTACAGACGCCCATAGACATCTGCATAGAGGTTATACATGCCCTCCTCGTCCGACCTCCACGGAGCACAGTGATCGTGAACTTACACGTGTGTCTAGTGCTACTACATCGATGCCAATATCGATTTATGTCATAACCGGCGAGTGACCGCAGCAAGTGTGTCGCTCTACAAGGAATTTCAATGAAGTTACGTCACGTCTGCGCGCCGAGCGTACGCACGCTTCCGTTATCTTGTGTAGTAGCGCCTTCACATTCGGACCTGAATTTATATTGAAGCGAGGCCAAATACGGCTTTTGTAGAACTTATGCTGAAGCGAGGAAGACTCACACAGCTTTTGTAGAACTTATGTTGAAGCGAGGAAAACTAATATAGCTTTTGTAGAACTTATGCTGAAGCGAGGAAGACCTATAAGACTTTTGTAGAAATTATGCTGAAGCGAGGAAGACCCATATAGCTTTTGTAGAACTAATGCTGAAGTGAGGAAGACTAATACAGCTTTTGTAGAACTTATGCTGAAGCGAGGAAAACTAATACAGCTTTTGTAGAACTTATGCTGAAGCGAGGAAGACCAATACAGCTTTTGTAGAACTTATGCTGAAGCGAGGAAGATCAATACAGCTTTTGTAGAACTTATGCTGAAGCGAGGAAAACTAATACAGCTATTGTAGAACTTATGTTAAAGCGAGGAAGACCAATACAGATTTTGTAGAACTTATGCTGAAGCGAGGAAGACCCATGCAGCTTTTGTAGAACTTATGATGAAGCGAGGAAGACCCATGCAGCTTTTGTAGAACTTATGCTGAAGCGAGGAGAATCCCAATACACTTTTGTAGCCCTTGACAGTTTTTCTGACTTAAACTTATGCTGAAGCGAGAAATCCCATACTGTATTTGAAGTTTCTTAACAACTTGTAGTAAGAAGTAGTGCCACACTGGATCCATGCATGCAGCCGGTGGCCTATGCACCTCTATGAGGAAAAGAAAACGCTTCTATTTATCTCTATTTGGATGTCTATGGACGTCGGTAATGAAAATGGCTCCGACTGCTCCCCCATACCATAAAAAAAATATTTTTGACCTGAACTTATGGTGAAGAGGAAGACCAATACAGGTTTTGTAGTTCCTTAACAACAAACATTGGATTTTGAGACAGAGTCAGAGTAAAATTTGTATTCGAGGCAAATTTGAATGAAAAATATTTATAGCAAGGATAAAAAATTTTGAAAATGGACAATTTGTAAATAGCAACGAAGTGTAGTACTGAATTGTACGACAGGACTTGATTAGGGAAGTAAGAGCTATCACACAGCTTTCAAGAAAATACTCGGTTTTTGTACTGATTAATTAAAATTTTATCCTCCTTGTCCACAAATACACGCTTAGCGATCGTAGTTCAAATGAAACAACAATGAAACTTACGTACTTTCATTTAATGATGAACTAATAAATTACGGTCCAAATGTAATCGAAAACAAAAGAATAGCTCATCTGATAAGCAGCTTAACAAAGAAAGTAAGTTTTCCTCCTAGCTCCAACCTAACCATGCGAAGTTCTCACACATTCTTTTGAAAACGCTTTTTGTTTCTGACAAATTGCATCAAACCGCGCTTGATTTCTATAATCAAGTAATTTCTTTTCCTATTATTTTTATTTAGCAGTATCTGTGCCCGCGGTTACGCCCAAGGTTTGTGTCAGTTGGGAAATGGTAAAATTTGTATCAAGATCCGCTCAGTCGTTTAGGCGTGCGCAAATAAACAGACAAACAGATAAACAGATTAAAATTATCCAAAAGCTATTGTAACGTGTTTTGTTATCATTTTTAAGTATCCCTAAATGTTTTTTCAAATCTCTACTATCTACAGACTTTCGACCCTCTATATTATATTACAATTAAAACAACTTTAATCGGATTTTATCGTGGTTTATTTAATTAAGCCCCACAGATATCGCTAGAAGTTATTAAACCTTTGGATCTTTATAAGTTTTCTAATTTCATTTAAGCTTGCAGTTTTCTGTGCTTCGCACCTTAAAAAAACATTTAGACCATATTATGGATTAAACTAGGCCACGTTAAATATGAATCTAGGCTACATTATACAGGCCTTTTTTTATAATGTAATTAAATAATGTCCCTCCTCAGAAGTTGTTTAATGGGATTCGCCGGAACTGTCCCGGTTTAAATGATGTCCCAAGTCCTAAAAAAAGGTATAGTATTCCGACAAAACAAATGTTTGAAAGAAATAGAGTAAAGGTATTAGAAATTCCATCACAATTATGTTTCATTTTAGTCCTGACTATTATCAAAAAGTTCAGTTTTTTTTTTCATTTTGTCCATTTATTTATAACCCTAGTGGTGTCCAAGTCAAACGAACTAAAATGTGGGTTACTAATATGTCATGACGTGTCGCTTGGTGACGAAAGATGGCATTCTTTGGCGTTTCCGCCAGCGGAAAGCGAAAGCATTTTATTCGCAAACAGTCCTACTGGCGTGCCCGGTAGACCAACGCGCATTTCGGAACTTGAATGACATTATAAAATAACTTTAAGATGTTCCTAAATTCCTGTTGCGCTTTGGATTGGACGGACATTATTAACACACAAATAATAAAAATCCAAAAACATGGAATCTTTACCCCTCAGTCCCGCACTAGGGGTGGAAATGTATATGAGAGATAAGCAGATTTTAATGTTAGTCTGAAAATGAATGTTTCGTACATTAAGGTGATATTTTATTCCCATCATCATCATCAGCTTCTTGCAGTCCACTATTGGACATGGGCCTTTCCCACGCCACTGGCCTCTTTTATTATTTTCACACCATTGCTGAATTAAAATAGTTATTATGACATGCAAACTCAAAGACACACAGCTTACCTATACAAGGTGACGGGCAGCCCTGACCTAGGGCCTTCTATAGGAGAGGCCTATGTCCAGAGAAAGGCGTGTTGAAACAGCTGTGTTGTCGCTTTTCGTGAGGTATGTAAGTAGCCGGTGGCCCTTGGAGGTGGGAGTATAAAGGAAGGCAGCTCTGTACAACCTCTATGCGGATGTCTATGGGCGTCGGTAGTCATGAAACTCCGACTGCTCGTTTGCCCGTTTAGCATAAAAAAAGCAGTGGACGTCGCCGATGATGATGATGATGTTGTTTAAGAAGCTAGGGCCAGTTAGAGCGCGTCCAAATAGCAGTTAATTTGTGACCTGACGCCATTTTGGCAGTGCAATATTAGGTCTTGGCAAAATTTCACATGGAAATAGTTTTTGGTGTTATATAACTGGCTCGAAAAATTAATTTTCAGCCTAGCTATTTCTATGAACCCTGAGTGGTAGGTATTTCTGTCGAGCGTAAGACTCAAGTTATCTTTACCGCCTCAGTGTTTCTCAATCCAAGCACAAACGAACCTCAACCACCTATCCAAAATCCTTACACTAGTTGTGTGATTTTTTAATTATGGGGTAAATTCTTTTTACAATTTTTAATCTTCTGTCTTCCTCAACTAACTTTCAACCATTATCTTGTTGCTTCTTCACATTCTTTCATTTCATAGTAGTAATACAAAATAAATATGTTAGGAAGAGGTAGTGCCATACTGCATGCTTGCATGCAGCCGAATTGGGCCGGCACGACCGGGGAGGTACCTCTCGCTTGCACGAAACCGGCGTAAAGTGACAGCTGTGCTATTGCGTTTCGGGCGGTGTGTAAGTAGCCGGTGGCCCGTGATAGTGGGAGGAGAAAGGAGGGCAGCGCAACTGTGTAGCCTCTACGCGGATGTCTATGGGCGTCGGTAGTCATAAAAATGGCTCCAACTGCTTGTTTGTCCCCTTATGTCATAACAAAAAAAATTATGTAAAAGTCTTAGAAATTAGACACCTAGCCCAGTAGGGTGCGGTCTTGTATTTCACAAGTTTTCCTAAATTTATTCTATCAATAGTTATTATTTTAATGTACCTACTACACGATATATATTAATTTATGAAGGTTTTCTTCGTGAGAAATAAATTAATAATTAATTACTACTTTTAATTTTGAGCGCCTGAAAAATTTTTGCGGCAATAAAATATTTTGAGATTTGCTATTTTATAACGAAAGTGATTGATTAAAAGCGAGTTTTAGACAATCGGTTCTGGTGCGGCTAATGAGTAGCTGGTGGCCCATTTTTTATAATAAAATGACCCACGGGGATATGCATCACTCCTAACTGCACACTAGTAATTGGCAAACGAGAATGGAGTTTATATTATAGTGGCAAACTCCCGTACAAAACTTTTAGACAAGTAGGTATATTCTTTGAGTCTACGGATGGATATTATGTATGGCATAGACTTAATAAAAAGTATTTAGTCTATGATGTATGGTAAATATAAAGTTTTCATTCTTGAATATTTTTTTTTTAAACGATAATTGATTAACATTTTTAGATATAAATAAACTACAAGACAAGGCCTATTCCAGACAGACTTAGGGTGTAGCTAGATAGCAGCTATTAGGACACAAAACTTTCCGGTAATTATTGACGGCCGCGTAATTATTACGAAGATGCGTTGCCCTCCTCTCTCTCCCCTCAAGCGGGCCACCGGCTACTTACGCACCGCACGAAAAGCGACATATCTGTCACTTTACGCCTACACTTTTTTTTATTATGCGAGAGAGGTACCTCCCCGCTTCCATGGACAGCTCCCAGATGGGAAGACAAAATTACCAGAAAAATAATAATACAACTTCTTTCTGACATGATTGAATATCAATAAGTATTTCATTTTATAGCTAATCAATCGTGCCTTTACCCTATTTCATTTGAATGTCTGTATTTTCGGGACATCTTTACTTTTTTTGCGACTCTGAATAATCCTGACAGATCCCACCCATCTGCAAACAAACAAAGCTTCCGGCATCCGAACCAAACCTGCCAAAAAATATACTGGACCCCATGCTCAGTACTTTTACTGAGGACTGCTTTATTCATGGACGTCACAACAAAACTCATAAAGTACTCGCAGTATACGTATCGGAAGAAATGCAGTGTCTTATTGAATCAGTTGTAATAGTGTAGGTACTCAATGAACCCCCTCGAAGATGCTGCTACCTTGCCACGGGCTTGCGTGCCTCGATCCCCAAGGCTATGCTGGACATGGTTGCTCATACCGGAAAGACTGGGAGCAGCTCAGCTGGAGGGTCCTCCACCCGTTCCACTGAATCAGCAGACTGCGGTGCCAAGCGGTTTCGCCAGCATAACCAGCTTCTACGGATTGGGGTGGAATACCTCTCCTACTCGTGATAGTGGTAATCTCGTGATCTTATTAATTATCCTACTAATATTATAAATGCGAAAGTTTGTATGTTTGTTTACTATAATAATTAATAAATATATATAATGTTGCAGTCGGTATCACTACTTGAAGGGCAAAATAATGGATTGACAATACTGCCACATAACATAACACGTTACCATGACAACAGATTCTCCTATAATGACAAGACATCGGCTGTCGGGTCCACTAGTTGACTAATATTTTTGGACAGACGCAAGGTTAACTTCAAAAACTTTTAAATCTGTCCGTCATTTGCAGAAATTTTAATTTTTTCAACAATTATTACATTTTCTTTTTGTAGCATTATTATAGAACTGCCGCGGTTTTTATTTTTAATATCGAAATAAAAATATTTTCGACACTCAATCTGGAAAAGCATTTTCTGTTTCCAAACTATAATTTTCTTTTCAGGATTCGAACCCGTTTCTACACGGTTAAGTTAAGAGTAAGTAAGTAATTGAATACGCGCAGCGGAAAGTTATAAAGATGACTTGTAACTTTAACTGGTTCATATTATGTTATGTATTAACTTTCTTTTAAAAGAAAACTGCAAAATAGATACTTTTATCTTTGCTCAAATGTTACTTAAATGAAGACGTAGGAAATTACACTGAGACGAGATTAGTAACAGGTAGTGCCATCCAGCATGCTTGCATGCAGCCCTATTGGGACGGCATGACCGGGGAGGTACCTCTCGCTTACACGAGACCGGTGGCCCGGATGGAGGTGGGAGGAGGAAGGAGGGCAGCGCATATGTATAGACTCTATGCGGATGTCTATGGGCGTCGGTAGTTATGTAAATGCCCCCGACTGCTCGTTTGCCCTCCTATACCATAAAACCGGCCAAGTGCGAGTCGGACTCGCGCACGAATGGTTCCGTACCATTATCTACGAAAACAGGAGCTTTTATTTAATTTTTTAGTATTTGTTGTTATAGCGGCAATAGAAATACACCATCTGTGAAAATTTCAACTGTCTAACTATCATAGTTCATGAGATACATCCTGGTGACGGACTGACGGACGGACATCGGCGCCTTAGTAATAGGGTCCCGTTTTTACCCTTTGGGTACGGAACCCTAAAAAAAGGTCTACATTAAGAGGTAGGGTTAGTTATGGCTATGCTTTACGTATGATTTGTGAGTAGCGAGCTTCTCAGTGTACTTGAATCTTTTTTAATCGATGGACAAAGTTACATGTCTGTCATTGATTCGAGTGATTCACGGTGTGAAATTTCACCGAAATAAGCCAATCGTTTCGGAAATTAACACTGTGACATGACATTTATGTACACATATTGTAACTTATTCAAGTATGACGTAGTAAAATCTTTTATCAAAACCTCCTCCAGCCTCCACGGGTCACCGGAACCACACCGCCCGATCATAGCTGTCACTTTACGCCAGTATCATGTATCAAGTGGCGGCCAATCTCTCTCTAAATTTTCATTCCGCACTCTTACACCTATGAAACATCTACCCTTAACACACTAATACACATGCATGTAGGTGTTAGGTGAGGTAGAGAGTAGAGTTGCCAGCTCAGTTGATCAGAAATCCGGGACGACTAAAAAAAGGTCATGAACATGGTCGGAAGGCATTTTTGACATTATGAGATTACAATAATTTAATGTTGCCACAGCCCGCCGGGGATGCATCTTGCAATGCGGATGTCAGTCCGGGAGATTTTACCTGCGTTCCTGGAGCCGGGAGATTTTACCTGCGTTCCTGGAGCCGGGATATTTTACCTGCGTTCCTGGAGCCGGGAGATTTTAAAATCTAAGCCCTTTTTTCGGGAGAGTTGGTATCCCTAGGGTAGAGGGGTCCAACTGAGGGCTTCCGTGAGGTTTAAGCGGAGAAAAATTCTCCCGGCAGGCAGGTTAGTAAGAGTTAGTGCCACATTGTTTGAATGCAGTCGAATTGGGCTGGCAGGAGGCGGCACCTCTCGCTTACAAGAGACCGGTGTAAAGTTCGCATTTAGTGCGCTGTGTAAGTATCCGCCACCCCTTGGAGGTCGGAGGAGAAAGCAGTGCATTTGTATAGCCTCTATGCGGATGTCTATGGGCGTTGGTAGTCATGATAATGGCTGCGATTTGTTTGCCCCCCCTAAAAAACCGTAGCCCTGCCAAGTAAAAGACTATGGTAGGTAAACCTAGACTTTATTTTCCTAGAAATACCCTAACCTAAGATTAGCGGTTACAATATAACAAGAACTCTTTTCACTTTTATTTGCGATCATATTTCTTGCAGATTACGGGTTCTTTGTTTTGTGTGTCAGCTTCTAAACTATGTGAATGAACACACAATAAGTGCGGTTAAAGTATTATATGTGAGAAGTTGATTGTGCTTAAAAATAACGAAAGTGAAACATAGTAATCATGGCGTGGAAAGTAAAAACGTGTGTGAAGTGAAAGTCCCCACTACAGCGTACGATATGTCGTAGAGAATAGGTTTAAAAATATGTCGTATGTTCTGGCGCTATTGGCATGAAAAAAATATACAGAAAAACGTATACCAGTGGTCTTTCTAGAAGGCAATAAGCATATTATAATAAAATTGTTAATTTAGAATGCTTTATAGAAGACAGGTGAAAAAATATTTATTTTATATGCTTTTTAAACTGATTGATTTTAAATTTTCAAAGTACTTCAAATTTTCAATAGATTTTCGTGATCATTAATTTTTTATATTTATTCTCAAGTGTATAATATAGTATAGTGTTACTTTTGTCGAGACTATTAATTAGTGTAGTCATATAGAGATCAAAAGTGATATTTACATATTATAGTGCACAAGTGTACGCGCAGACACATCACACAAGTGCACTCTCTGTTTCATCATTTTCATATTTCGGTGGGACGACACGACATTCCGACACGACCGGAGAGAAATCAGGCGCAGAACCGACGTCTTAACATGCTCTCCGAGGCACGGGAGTCTCACCGCCAACTTCCTGTCTCCGGACTGTGAAGACTAGAAATTGAAAAATCCCAATAACACTTTTTGGTCTTACCAGGGATGCAAGGGGACCTATAAAGGTATGTTAAACCATAGACCTCTCGTCTATTGTTGAACATGTTGTCCGCTACACCATGAGGTACGATGATGGCAGAAACGTGACATACTTCAACTGTAAGGGTCAACTCACACCAAAAGTTGAAATTCATATGACACAAACTGGGCTCCGCTTCGCTGCCCTTCGCCGCGCTTTTGGTGTGAGTTGACCTTAAGGCCAAGGTAAGGTAGAGACGATGATAAGCTGGGACAACGTGGCAATGCTAAAGAAGCGTAGCAGATTTAGTTTAGAGTAATGTGTCAAGTGCCAAATTGATATATACACATACATATGTTATATATGTACCTAGGTATAATCTTTTCAACACTACTACTAATAATGTAAAATGCTTATTGAACGACAATTTTTTTTTTTAAATTTGATCAGGGCATAATTATTGTAAACTCACTTTTTCACTCACATCTAACATAATTACCTACATGTATTGTATTGCAAAAAATAATAATGTATTTTAGTCATTGTACTGTGTAGATACTCAAATTCACTTGTTTCACTTCCTTTTAGTTAACCGCATTTGAACGACTTACATATTCTTCTAAATGTATGTGAAAACTTTTAATTGGCCTTCAAGAATTTATAATTGTAAAAACTGTCACATTAGCTGTAAGTTTTCCGAATAAATAAAAATAAAAAAATAAATAAAATAATGTTAAATACACATACTATACGTTTTTTGAAGTAAAACTTCTATACACCCGCTTGACATGGGAGTAAACTGGCGAGAGCGTTACAAAAAATCACACATCGGGCGAGGCCAATGGAAGTTGTCATCCAAATTCAAAATTCAAATGCTATTCAAGTGAAACTTTTTTACACTAATAAAATAAATATCATAATATGACATGTTATGTAATTGTAACTACGGTAATTAATTTGTGTATTAAATCAATAATTAAGTTTTACTTCAGTTGTGTGGTCTAAAGCACACACTTTTTTTCACATTTCAGCATAAACACTATCCTATTAATAATATAAATGCGAAAGTTTTTATGTTTGTTTGTTTGTTTGTTAGGTACTCCTTTTTTCGACCGATTTTCATGAAATTTAACACACAAATAGAGAGTAACATGGATTAACACATAGGATAGTTTTTATCCCGAAAAAATATTCCTATGGGATGCCATCGGATGATTTTCCATAGGATCGAAACTTGCACAGGTGAAAACGCGAGGCGCAGCTAGTGCAATATAAATGTGTTTGTCGATATTTAGTATAATGAATGTGTGTGAACATAACTTCTTCTCTGCCAAGTGTCAACATTTCCCTGCATCGGCGTCGTTTAGCGTTGCCGACCAAGGAAACCAGCAAACCGTGTCGTGATCGTGTCGTGACGTCTAATTATATCGTGACGTCACAAAACTGTTATCGATATTTATAAACTAGATATCTTCTAAGGCACGTGCGCGACTGTACTTTATTGAAAGTTTTTAGCATGACTTATTGTTCCATGGCCACCGTTTAGTAGGCAGTGTCGCATGCATGTGCCACGCTGCATATCATGCATGCATGCAGTGTACCTCTTACTTAATGAATATCGGAAGTCTTTTTTTTTTTTATGGTATAGGAGGGCAAACGAGCAGTCGGAACCATTTTCATGACTACCGACGCCCACAAACATCCGCATAGAGACTATACAAATGCGCTGCCCTCCTTTCTCCACCCACCTCCATGGGCCACCGGCTACTTACACACCGCACGAAACGCGACAGCATAGCTGTCACTTACGCCGGTCTCGTGTAAGCGAGAGGTACCTCCCCGGTCGTGCCGGCCCAATTCGACTGCACGCAAGCATGCAGTGTGGCACTACCTCTTACTGAAAGTCATCAAAGGATTGCTCTTTTGTCCCATTTTTCGTAAGAGGCAGTGTCACTCTGAATGGCAGCCGAATTCGGACACTAACGGGAGGTACCTCTCGCTTAAACGATACCCGCGTAAAGCGACTGTGTAAGTAGCCGGTGGCATATGACGGTGGGAGGAAAGAGGGCAACACACCTGTATAAACTCTATGCTGCTGTGTATAGGCGTTGGTCGTAAAAATGACTCCGACTGCTCGTTTGCCCCCTTATACTATCTTATTAATATTATAAATGCGAAAGCTTGTATGTTTGTTTGTTTCTTCTCCACGCAAAAACTTCTGAACCGATTTTCATGAAACTTGGCACACACATACACTTGGATTAACACATAGGATAGTTTTATCCCGAAAAAATGTTCCTATGGGATGCCATGGGACGATTTTCCACGAGATCGAAATTTACGCGGGTAAAACCGCGGGGCGCAGCTAGTTAATATTCTACATGTAAGTTTGTATGTTTGTTTGTTTGTTCTTTTTGCAAACACATAGAGGGTAATTTGGATTAACACATAGGATAGTTTTATCCCGATAAAAAGTTCCTATGGGATGCCATGGGATGATTTTCCACGGGATCGAAATTTACGCGAGTGAAACCGCGGGGCGCAGCTAGTATAAAATAATCTTCTTTAGTCTTCTACAGAATTTAAATGTCTCAACGAGTTCTGAAAGAGGTAGTGCTACATACGGTTCCCAGGTACATCAAGGGTACACCTCGCAAGCTTGTTACCGCCGTAGTGACAGCTATGTTGTCAGGTTTCGTGCGGTCGACTTTCTGGTGGCCCATTGAAGAAGGAGGGCTACAAGTTTGTATAGTGACAGCTTTGCTGTCGCGTTTCGTGCGGTATGTAAGTAGCCGGTGGCCCATGGAGGTGGGAGGAGAAAGGAGGGCAGCGCATCTGTATAGCCTCTATGCGGATGTTTGTGGGCGTCGGTAGTCATGAAAATGGCTCCGACTGCTCGTTTGCCCTCCTATATCATAAAAAAAAAAAAATAAAAAAAATAAAACTATTCAACAGAAGGCTATGCTGCTCGCTTGGATCCTTAAATTAATAAAAAACGAGTTTTTATGGTATAGGGGGGCAAACGAGCAGCCGGAGCCATTTTCATGACTACCGTCGCCCACAAACATCCGCATAGAGGCTATACAGATGCGCTGCCCTCTGCCCCTGCCCTTTTTCCTCCCACTTCCATGGGCCACCCACCACATGGGTGTTAACCAGATATTGAAATCTATGTACGTGCTTTTTATTTTATATTATAAGGGGGCAAACGAGCAGTCGGCAACGCTACCGGCGCCCATAGACATCCGCATAAAGATGGTACCGTGCGTTGCCCTCCTTCCACCCCCCTCATAGGCCACGCTGACCTGAATCGACAAATACATAATTAAACTTCAAAAAAATATTTCTTTTTCGTAATAAGTTACGTAAGTTATCAGCAAAGGCACACATACATACTTAAGGCGTTATTTTAAGTACTAACTACACGTCATTATGAATATATATAAGTTATTATGTTAATATGTTAGCTTTTACTTTTATGTACACCTTTACCATACCGACATCGTAAAAAAATTATTCAGTATTAGAGTGTACTTTCTTCTTCGTAATTCTAAGAAAATAGTCTCAAAATGTCGTAAGAACACAAAAGCAAAGCGCAGCGTCTCGTGTGGTAAGTAGCCGGTGGCCCACGGAGAGTGAAGGAGGGAACGCATTTGTGTAACCTCTGTGGGGATGTCTATGACCGCGGGTAGTCATGAAAATGGCCCCGACTGTTCGTTTGTCCCCTTCTACTATAAAAACAGAACAAATCGTAAGTATTTCCAGTCGCATCGAAGTGTTGTGTGATTTCAATTCCTATGGATGGATGGTGTTACATCCCCGTCTCTTTAAGAGCACGTGGAGGCTTCGGTCCTCTCCACCATGGCTGGAGACTTGTCAAACCTGTGACCTCAGAAGCTCAAGGTGAAATACATTTAAACGGACGTGGCTTCTCTTCATCTCTCTTATACCAAGAGGGGGATAAAGTACAGGAAGGAGAGGCGTTATCGAAGGACAAGGGGCGAGGGAAATTAGCCCATCGCACTCTCCAGTAGTGGGTATTGTTATGTGTGACGGGACAACCCTGTGAAAGTGACGTATATTAGGAGAGCAGCCGTCGAGGTGATCTTGTGATCTGGTGAGGAGCAGAAACCAACGAAAGTTCTGATGACATTCGCTTTAGTATTAGTGTAAAAAAAAAAAATAAGTGTTTCTTTTTTGCGAATACCCCATATTCTGTGCTTGTGACAGGCTCCAAAGTTAATAATTTAAATGTACTACACGGACGCGGTAAGTTGGGACCTGGCTTCCATTCCCCGCTCTCTACCCTCACCCCCGATGTCGCCATATTAGGACGACATCGGGGGAGGTGCGGGGTAGAGAGCATTCTTCGCATTCTTGCCAGGCCCCAACTTATCGCGTAAGTGTGGTATACCTAATGGTATACACCCTGGACTTCTTACAATAAGTTTATTGTAACCTAAATAAGAAGTGATCGATGCATTAGATATTAACAGCAACTGTGGACAAAAATAGGCTGATGATGATGGTGATGATTAGATCACCTAATGCGTCTAGTCTACCTAGCTCTATCATATTGCTGTTATTACTTTGCTGCTTTACATTTCTAATACTATATATTTCTAATTTACTATAGACATCTGTTTGAATTACATTTGCTTTTATTATATTATATTATATCAAGCCCATTACGTGTCCCAATGTTGGGCAAAGGCCTCCACCCCATTTTTCCCATTTTTCTCTGTTCAGATCTGCATCACTCCAATCAGGCAGGTATACGTCGAGTTCATCTCGCCATCTCCTTTTTGGTCTGTCGCGTCGCCTCTTTGAGTCTGGGTCCCATAGACTGGCAATTTTTGCCCAAGACATTTGCTTTTACGTTATTTCTTACCACGCACAACATCACTTTGGAACGAGCGGCCACAGTCGGTATTTCCGAACCTATACGACCTGGGGTCCTTCAAGAAAAGAGCTTACTTATACTTAAAAGGCCGGCAACACGCCTGCAAAGCCTGGAGTTTTGCAGATGTCTATGGGCGGCGGTAGTCATCTACCAACTGCTCGTTTGCCCCTTATCCTATAAAAAAAAATAATTATTAAATTATAACCAGGATGCATTTCTTCCACATGAAAAAAGAGGTCATGAGAGCATAAAAATCGTCTCTAAAGTTTAGATTTCTTAAGCTTAAAGCAGTTTGCTCTGCTGAAAACCCTAGTTCATTCCTAAAACGTACTGAAACGACTAGGTAACTAGTCTGAGTAAGACAGACAGTAGGCTATTAGGCTTTGAACACTTTCAATGTTAGTGGGTTTTTTCGCACGACTTCTTTTGTCACAGGTCAAACTCTTATTCACATGAAGATTGAATAAAAATACAATAAGGTCCGTCCCACTAACGCTGTGGATGCGAAAGTTTAAATATTTGTGTTCATCTGTTTCACACAAAAACTGCTGAACGGTTTTGGATTACAACAACACACCTTCACCCCACTGTCCCCAGATCCCTAACGGGTGTAGAGAGTACAGAGCGCCAAATTTCACGTTCGTGACTCACTTAGGTACTTTTGCTTATTGCACTGGGATTACAATCTGGATTTTTTTCAAATACTTGTAATACAATCTGTGTGAAAGCTAGAAAAAACCGCGAAACACAGTTAAAATATATATGGATTTATTTAATTAGTATATTGAAAAAATTAATGCATGAATAATATTATGTATTAGTAAATAGGATAAAAAAACTGTTGGTCAATTTAGTATTGTATTTCTTCAGGTTTGATTACGAGTCAGTTAGTTATCATAAATAAATAAATAGGAAACCGCAAGTGCTCTATTCTGTCGGCACGGCATCGGCAGAGCGATATTACCGGATGGCAATCAGGCGCAGGACCGACGCCGACGACTTAACATCCAAACCACGAGGGCGTAATACCGCCATCTTTTTGGCACCGGAATGTTATTGGATAATGAAGAATGCCACTAATATACTAATCATCTAGGTATATAACCATGGCATGATTATCTATGGTTGAATATGCTTACCAATATTAAAAATTCTTTGGTCTATACTAGGCTACAATCTTGATGTATTTGCCATTAATTGAGAATGTGTGAGCTATAATGAGTGTCTTGAGACTTGAAGATAATACTTGTGGAAAACGACCACTGGACTTTAAGAAACAAATTTATTGTCGTCCTTCATCCGTTCGTTTCTTAATATACCAGTCGGTACTCAGTACTCAGCGTCTATTGTTAGGTCATTAGAAATTTTAAAGCTTTATTAACACTGTCGTACTTGAAAGATACAAATGCAAAGATTATCTCAACAGTAATCAGTAATCATATATTCAGTTATTACATGTACAGAATGTATGAAAATGAATGTTTGTCTGTTTGTTCTTTATAGAATCGTAAACTGTAATAATGTATTCGATCGTGTGATCTGTAGCAATCTTGTTGTGCATGATCTCACGAAGGAATTGATACGACCAATTTTCGACGGATGGCGCCACCTACTTTTCAACGTGAATAAAATGAAACAAAATGAATTAAAAATCATATAAGTTGGTGTCGTAGTACATAGGCACGCACTTACCTACTGTACATCTAATTTACTAATAATTATCACAAAGAGACTGCCATTCTAATAATAGTTACAATAGCAACTGTGTCTTAATTGTAAAAACAACACTATAAAATACATGAATTTATAAGTTTACATTATAATTATAAATTACAATGCCCAAAAACATAATTCAAGTGATAAAATATGTAGAATCATCGTATGATTTCTCTTACGCGTTTCGTGTATTTGAAAGTTAATCCAGATGTGGGGATTGTGAATTGAGCTCAGTCTATGGTGACGAGCGAGATGATTGCAGGAAATTCGGTGGTTTTGTTTATCTGGCATCTGCATTCATGATAATTGATGAAAAAAAGTTCTTATGTAATACTCTGAGAAGATTAAATGAAATCTTTTTCCATTTAACTTGCTGATGTCATTAGATTTTAATCTTATATTCTTTTGAGCGGTATTATTCCGCCCGTGGCTTCGTCTGCGTGAATTTCGGACTACGAAAATGGAGGTACTCAATTCTTCCGAATGGAAGATTCACAGCTCCCCCCCCGTAGGTGATAGCGTGATAATATGTAGCCTATATGTTGACCCGACCTGTTAGTAAAAAATGCAAAATTTTAAAAACATAAATGCAGTCTTTTTGAGTTTTGCCTGGACATACATATAGACAAACAGACAAAAATACTAAAAACTACATACGGCTACATATTATATTATGTAGCCTATATGTTGACCCGACCTGTTAGTAATATGCATGCAAAATTTTAAGTAAATCCATGAAGTACTTTTTGAGTTTAACCCGGACACACATACAGACAAACAGACAAAAATTCTAAAAACTCACTACATATTATGATTTTGTAAGGGATTGACAAAATTTTAAATTAAAATTTGCCCTCGATTTTGCTCACGTATAATTCGGCAACCTCACGATTCCTGCTTTATCCCAGGGGATAAAAAGTATCCTATAAATTAAGTCAGCTAATGCCCTATCTGTATGACAAATTTTATCAAAACCAGTTCAGTAGTTTCGGCGTGATTGACGGCCATACATCCAAACATGCAAACGCAGAAATATTTCACATTTATAATATTAGTGTGATTTTAATTATTTTCTGCCAAAGTACTTTACGCGATAACATTGCCTTACGCGATGAAGATATTAACACTTCATCACATGTTTTTCATGGCATGTACAAAGCTGGCTTCCTCCTTCTGAAGATGAGAGCTATATTTTCCTCGTCAACATGCACGTGGCGTTTTCTAAGATAGGCGACAAACGAGCAGGTGATTTGTGACTATAGTCACCCATAGACTTCCGCAAAACTAAGTGTCATCTTTCTTGCGTTGCCTACGAGAGAACCTAGGAAGAAGAGAAGAGCCTAAGAACACTGAGTCACTGCCACATTGTAGTTTAGTCGGAGCGGATATTTCCATTTCTTTTGCCTTTCTGTAGACATTGGTGCGAAGTAAGGATTCAAATAGAACAAACAAATGCGTTTGTTTTAGCAAAGAACATAAATAGTCGTACCAGCTGCGCCCCGCGGTTTTCGATCCCGTGGTAATATCGAAATGAAAAATAGACGCTGGCCGATTCTCAGACCTACCCGATATGCACACGAAATTTCATGAGAATCGGTTGAGCCGTTTCGGAGGAATATGGTAACCAACATTGTGACACGAGAATTTTATGTATAGAGAGATTTATTTTGTGTCAGTAGGTATGTTTATTTGTATGTTTTTTATCCAATTTCTAATTTCCATTCCCTCGATCATAGGCAGAACTTCCCACGGAAATACAACGGAATTGGGGTTAATTTAATATTTTTTTTCCATGCATACAATACACATGCTTGTATCTGTTGTATCACGGGGAAAAAACACATAACTC